>JARSSU010037017.1:0-42895 GCA_029619165.1 Eurosta solidaginis
TTCTGCCAGTAGAGATGACACTGTCGATATTTGAGCAATTATTGCAGCCAAAATCGTGTTCAAGTCTGTACTCGTAACTGTTTGTGATGTTTCGTTTTTCTCTTCAATTTTGTTTTTAATTCTTCCAAATCAGTATAAAAGACATACTCGTCCACATCAATTCCTTGCGACTCCATTACCTCTCGTAGCCGTGTTTGAAGTTCGATCTTATTGCCGGTTGTATTCAATCCACGCTTCTCTAACTCCTTTTTCAGTTGCTGGATCTTTAATTTACTCAACTTTGCCATGTCCAAGTTTTATTCAAACTCTTCGGAATTTATTCAACATTCCTCTTCTGACACAATTGTAACGAAATTACTGCAACTCCTCTTATTTGCAACCTTCTGTTAACTTTCGAATCACTAAACTGTTGAATAAATAACTCCACTATTCAATAATGCAAAATAGCTTTTATTAAAGTACTTCACAATAACACTTCAATTGCTCGCCAGATAGCGTCCTAAATCAAACTGATTGTCGTGCCTCTACTGTTGCTGCCTTTTATACTGTCTGGTTTCCTCGTGCGTATTTCTAAGCTTTTCTATTCTAGAATTTACTAGTTACCTATCAGCTATAAAATTACCAGCTATAACTACGTTTATAGCTTCTCATATGCGCGTGTATATGTGAGTGATACTTGCACAAATTATTGCCTTCTTTTGTGAGCATCTCAGATAAGATATATGCATTTGTTTGTGTGTCTCTTCTCCGCTGCTCGTATGAACATATGGGTAGACGTAATGATTGATTTAATGATGTGCATACAAGTCACTGTTTAGCATCGGCTTGGAGATGATAGTATCCCTTACTGTTGCTAATATTCGTCACAATATTTTATTTTATTTGATTGGTGCTTAACTGTTTAAACGGTTATTGCCATCCAGCAAGGCGTGCGCAAATCGCTTGTTCGCTCTGCCAACAGGCGCCAATCGGTCGCACCAGGGAGCTTAAATCGTTTTTCACCTGGTCCTTCCAGCGGAGTCGGGACCGCCACCTTCCTCTGGTGAAATTTCGGATCTCTTGAAGTAGTATCAAACGAACGTGTTTCGAATATTCTAATTAATGGTTTATCCGGAACAACTCCATGAATACTTAAACGGAAAAGAGCTTTCCGAAATTTCAGAATAAAAAAGGTAAATACTCCCTGTGTAGCAGGACCACACAAAAGCTTAACTCTTCTCTCAAAGTCAAGGCCGCAATATAAAGATCTAAGACAATAAGCCGTTTCTTTTATTTTTTTGGCGGTTGTTGTTGTGATAAGGACACTCCCCGAAGGCGTTGGGGATTGTTATCGAATGTTGATGGTCCTTTGATGGATGCAGATCCGGTACGTTCCGGTACCAACCCCGACCGTCTCGGGAACGATTTCGTATGACCTCATGCGACCTTCTAGGCTATACCGCCCTCCCACCGCCTAGATCCATGAGGAGTTCGGGGTCACCACAGCCTTGGCTGTTAATGAAGCAGGATTCGCCACGGATAGGTAAGGTTGACAATTGGGTTGGGGACGCTATATATTGCGCTGGCGCCCCTTGAAAGTGTTGCGCTAAACAACCCCTTGAATCTATTTTAGTCGCCTCTTACGACAGGCATACTACCGCGGGTATATTCTAACCCCCTAATCCGCCGGAGGTTCATTGCGGCTGCTGCGTTGAGTATCACCCCATGTCGGATGCCAGTTCCAAATCGTCCTATCTTGAAATATTTTTCAATAATTCCCCATTTCAGGAATTGTCACAAAATATTCATATAGGTAGTTTTTGAAACAAATTTTGAGGTAGTGTATTTTTGAATAAAATTCTGATGAATGCTGTACATCAAACAAACTCTGAAAGAATGACCAAAACAGCATAACTCTCTCTCAATAATTCAAAAAATTTTAGTAGAAAATGAATTATTTCCTCCAAAACCTGTTGGAATTCACAATTTTTTTTGTCAATACTTTCCTACTAAAATTTTCGCTGAAGGGGAATGGGAAAGTTCATTCATAGTTTTTCCTTACTTCGTAAAAGCAACCCCTCCAGATTTTTCAATTTGGGAGTGTCAAAGCTCTGTCATTATTGGAGAACAACCTCTAGTAATTGAATCATGGTCATTGTGAATTCATACAAGTGAAAAATCTTTGTGTTCTTCCATTGCCATACCTACCTGTCAAATAATTACTGACAGGGAGAACGGCTGTCGCGAATGGCCAGAGAATGGAAGAAAGGTTTATAATGAGTTAACCGGGGATCGCTTCAAATGTATGAAAACATTTATTTCAAGCAAGTTTTTAATTTTATAATTTATTTAATAATTTGGGAAAAATTTAAACAACGTGACATCAGGACGGACAAGGCGACAGCTGTTTCGATTATACCTTGTAAATCTCTTCAAAGCCTTTTCTCCCGGGAGTGGGAGTCGAACCCGCACTCCTACGATAGTTGGAATGGTTACAAACGCATTCAGCTACGTCATGCCTTAGTTGTTGTAAAGTTTTTCCCAATTGCCTTCTTTCGCATATATTATCTTCTACACATCACATAATTCGTATGTAGTTATGTGTTGAAGTTATGCATGTTTGTAGGCGGTTTTCAGAGAAACTTGGCATTGAACTACATAGAACTACAAAGAATTAACCAAATGTTGTCTACTTATAATGATGAATTACTTTACAACAACTAAGGCATGACGTAGCTGAATGCGTTTGTAACCATTTCAACTATCGTAGGAGTGCGGGTTCGACTCCCACTCCCGGGAGAAAAGGCTTTGAAAAAAAAACAAAAAAAATATTTTTACAAGGTATAATCGAAACAGCTGTCGCCTTGTCCGTCCTGATGTCACGCTGTTTAAATTTTTCCCAATTATTAAAAAAAAAGAAGAAGGGTTTGTTTTTTGCTCGCGGCTAAGAAATTGAAGTGCAATGAATTGCTCAGTGGTGTTTCAAACCAACTTTTGTTTCAAATGTATCCACAGAAAACGAGACTACAAAGTAATATAAATTTTTAAAATGTTGTTAATAGATAAAATATGAGCAGCCAGTTAAGCAAACATTTTACAATATGTAAATAACGCAATCTACCAGTCGTCTAATACATTTTTTTAAAAAACTATTGAGCAAATTTAAGTAATCGAACAGCGATTAACAGGTGAATCAGGCTGTTTACTATTATGAACGTTTTTTCAAACATTCGCCGTTTGTATGAAATCATAATGGATATAACCATGCAGGGTCATAATTTGATAATTTGATAACTTTTCCATCATTACAGATGTCGCAGGTCTTAGCAGCTGGACGATTCATCTAGTCCAATTGGGGATATTAGTTTGTAGAGACTGAATTTTTCCCACACAACAGCTCAGATATGAACACATTTTCCTGTTTATCATCGACAGAATTAGGCGGCGTAGTCTTTTCCCATCCGTCGATGTATGGTTCTTATTTTTCTGTAAAAACCCTCGCCTGGGTTAATATCCTCTAACGGAGATCCAAGGAATCGAGCAGCTTCAATATGGTTTTACCAAAAAGAAGTTGCTATTAAGAATTTTGTTCCACATTACAGACCAATAGATGATTTGTGCTATGCACCAGGCTGGGCCATACATAGAAATCGAAGTTGGGGCAGAGTTACGCGCATATCATTCAGAAGTGTGCATTCTTCTTCGGCGATGTCTGCAAAGGCGGGAGCCTGAGTTTGAAGGAAATCACAGACTCTGCGTTCGTGTTGCTCTGGCTCATACTACACCAGATCTCGTAATAGCTGCCTTGGAGGCGCAACTACATCAATCAATGGCCTTTCGGATGCCCCGGTGTTCAGACGTCTTAAGAAGTTATTCCATGGCAGTTCTAAGTGGGAAATTTGGCAGCAACTTTCTACGTTGCAGCGATTGAGGATTTTGATGCATTGTAGGCAATTTCAGATGCATTTGTATTGAAGCAGAGACTGTGTCCGAACGTCACAACCAAAAGTTGTTGGGGTTAGTAGTAACGTTATGCCATCGAAGTGGCTGTCCAGTTTTTGTATTATATGTACATTAAACCAGCGCCAAGTCCTGTGATGTAAAAAATTTGAAGAGACAAGGGATATAAATGTTTATTTTATAGCATAGTTTTCCTTTGTTGATTCCAGTCTGCAAGCGCAGAGCCATGAAGCTGCCGGAAAAAACTAGCTTCCTCCTCTAAGATGTTTAACTCGCCGGGGAATGAAGATCCCTCCGTTGTTGTCCTTCAGCAACGAGGGCAATGTTTCCTTATTTCAGGACGAGGATGGCATTCCCACCGTTATGATGGCTTTGCCGCCAAAAACTATTTTTCTCCGGGTGCAAGAAAACCTCACTATGCCACTGCCCAGTAGGTACAATGTAAACCTCAAAGTTACAAGTTAGCTTCAACGTAAGAGTTATTGAAATATAAAGCTGTCTTAGTATGAGGTTCTCCTTCAATTTCCGACCTTGCGATCAAAGACATTTTCAAGTTTTATTTATCCAGCTCCTTCTTTAGAATAGAAAAGGGACACTAGCAAGTGCTGTACAAAAAAGTTTTAGATTTAGACTCACACTTTAAATATTTTAACAGAATATGCTGTTACTGGAGCATTCCGCTTTCAATATGTCAAAGAACTACCCATATTCGTTGCGTTGTCCAAGCCTTCGGTAGTGTTTTTGTGGTTAAAACAACAACACCCCATCCAATAACTGCCACTACTCAAAAATTGTCATCAATATCCTCTAAACAGAGAGAAAGGGGTGTTATAAGTGTTGGTTCCACACTGAAATTGAAAAGATGGTTGGTGTCATGTGGGTACATTTTGCAAGCAGGACACATGTACATTGTTGGGGTTGATTCTGGATCCTATTACAGTATCCAGATCGAAGATGAGCAAGAATAACGTGCGACTTTCAGAAAGGCTGCTTTCCTCTACTGCGAGCTCAGGGTATTTGAATTCAAGAGCGGGGTTCGCCAGGAAATTCCTGGCATAGAGGTCCGACGCGTTTTGGTGGATATCTCTGAGGACGTTTTTGTGCTTTTTGGCTTCTTAATTCCCTTTTTGGCTTCTTAATTCGATGGGAGGTGGGGCCTGTTGAGATTGAGATACCCAGGTTTCTGCGTATTCAGCAGAAACCGCTTGTTCAGCTTTTCGTTTCTCTCCCTTATGGAAAGTAATCTCACCTCACAGTGTAAATGGTGTTGTGGGTACATAAAAGACAAGCTGTAGCAATTCTGAGGGCGGCGTTTTGACAGGCCTGTAGTTGCATCCAACCCTGTGGCATCCCTTGCTTAATTATTCTGGGCTTAGATGTTAAGTTCCTGAACAGCACCGTTGCCTGCCAACCCGGCAGAAAATTTGCAGTCCACCTTTGAGACTAGGAGGGAGAGGAGACTCTTCCAAGTCTTGTAGTAACGTGCCGTGGTTTCCTTTATCAAAAGCATTTCGTCGCTGCGCTAACGAAAACAGTTATGTGTTTTTTTTAAATTTTTTATACTCAGTTGAGCAGAGCTCACAGAGTATATTAAGTTTGATTGGATAACGGATGGTTGGACAGGTATAAGGAATCGAGATAGATATATACTTCCATATATCAAAATCATCAGGATCGAAAAAAATTTGATTGAGCCATGTCCGTCCGTCCGTCCGTTAACACGATAACTTGAGTAAATTTTGAGGTACCTTGATGAAATTTGGTATGTAGGTTCCTGAGCAATCATCTCAGATCGATATTTGAAATGAACGATATCGGACTATAAACACGCCCACTTTTTCGATATCGAAAATTTCGAAAAACTGAAAAAGTCCGATAGTTCATTATCAAAGACAGATAAAGCAATGCAACTTGGTAGTGAGTTGAAGTTATAACGTAGAATAGAAACTTAGTAAAATTTTGGACAATGGGAGTGACACCGCCCACTTTTAAAAGAAGGTAAATTAAAACTTTTGCAAGCTGTAATTTGGCAGTCGTTGAAGATATCAACATGAAATTTGGCAGGAACGTTACTCCTATTACTATATGTACGCTTAATAAAAATTAGCAAAATCGGAGAAGGACCACGCCCACTTTAAAAAAAAATTTTTTTAAAGTAAAATTTTAACAAAAAATTTAATATCTTTACAGTATATAAATAAATTATGTCAACATTCAACTCCACTCCATGATATGGTGCAACAAAATACAAAAATTAAAGACAATTTCAAAATGGGCGTGGATACGCCCTTTTTCATTTAATTTGTCTAGGATACTTTTAACGCCATAAGTCGAACAAAAATTAACCAATCCTTTTGATTGGGGGCGCTAACTGTTTTCTGAAAAATGGGGCGAAATCGGTTGAAGCCACGCCCAGTGTTTATACACAGTCGTCCGTCTGTCCTTCCGCATGGCCGTAACACGATAAATTGAGCAAAAATCAACATATATTTACTGAACTTAGTTCACGTACTTATCTGAACTCACTTTATCTTGGTATAAAAAATGAACGAAATCCGACTATGACCACGCCCACTTTTTCGATATCGAAAATTACGAAAAATGAAAAAAATGCCATAATTCTGTACCAAATACGAAAAATGGGATGAAGATGGTAATTGGATTGGTTTATTGACGCGAAATATTTGGAAAAAACTTTGTAAAATGGTTGTGACACCTACCACATTAGGTAGAAGAAAAATGAAAAAGTTCTGCAGGGCGAAATAAAAAACCCTTATATAAATAAATATATATAAACATATTAGCGGTATCCAACAGATGATGTTCTGGGTCACCCTGGTCCACATTTTGGTCGATATATGGAAAGCGCCTTCACATATACAACTACCACCACTCCCGTTTAAAACTGTCATTAATACCTTTAATTTGATACCAATATCGTACAAACACATTCTAGAGTCACCCCTGGTCCACCTTTATGGCGATATCTCGAAAAGGCGTCCACCTATAGAACTAAGCCCTACGCCCTTTTAAAATACTCATTAACACCCTTCATTGGATACCCATATCGTACAAACAAATTCTAGAGTCAACCCTGATCCACCTTTATGGCGATATCCCTAAATGGCGTCGACCTATAGAACTATGGCCCACTCCCTCATAAATACTCTTTAATGTCTTTCATTTGATACACATGTCATACAAACACATTCCAGGGTTACCCTAGGTTCATTTTCCTACATGGTGATTTTCCCTTATGTTGTCACCATAGCTCTCAACTGAGTATGTAATGTTCGGTTACACCCGAACTTAACTTCCTTACTTGTTTTTTATTGCTTATTTTATTATCACTATATAGAGCCCACATTTCTGCATATGCCGTTTTTTTTTATATCTCTTTTGGTTTAGAAGTGATAGAAAACAGCTGTGTGCTCGCAGTACTAGAAGTACTCTGAAAAACGGTTATGTACTTACTTGCTTATAATTTTTTTAATCGCTAGCGAAAGTGCTTTGATTTCAATGAAAATAATTACAAACCATCTCGTTCCCAAGGCAGCCGGTTCTATAAACCGGAGCGACTCCGGATTTTTCCCGACCAAGGGCTGTCATTTCAGTGTAACCCTGTTTAATTTGTTGCGTCCCTCCCACAAATTTTTTTCCTCCCAGCAGGTCCTTGCAGCGGGACTGCGCCATGTTCTCCTACTCCGAGAGGGTTTCGATTTCAATCCGGGACCTGTACCTGACCCCCGTCCAGAGAAATGATTTTGCTGCGTTTGCCGGAAAATACTCTTTTTAGGACGGTCACACTCTTGTCAGTGTGTCACGTGCAATGAATCGTACAGGATGTTCTGGGCTAGAATCCAAAACCCGACGTCCTCGTATCTTTTATAAATCTTTTGTGGCTCCTTGCTTTTCACGCCCAAGGGCGTCCCGTAGTCTGCGCCTTAGCGCCCCCACTACCTTCTAGCATGCCCACTGCTCAGCAAGCCACAACAAGTGCCCGCTGCTGCTCACGCCCTACGGAGCCACCAGCTCACACGGCCGCTCCTACTCGTAAGTACAATCTCCGTAGTAGAGTCGGTAGCAATGCCGAGCATCAGCCCCCGCCCCGTTTTCTTCTCACCCTCTGCTCGACACTAGCATTGGAGTATATCAGGAAAATATACTCTTAGTACCTACCACCATTTGCCAGCACAGAATATATATGTTTGCGACATCTGGCCAATGCGGCTCCAGCCTTATACGGTGCCACTTTTCTAGATGTTCTGGTCTCAGCGATAGCAACCCCGAAGGGCTTCATCGCGCCATGCTGTCAGGCCGCAACCCCAACTACACCGGGTAGCCAAATGCTTACCCAGGGACGTCCAGTGCCAGGGCCACAACAGAAATTGCGTCTTGGTCTCCCTTAACTCAGGTGTAGTCACATATCACTAACCCGTAACACTTCAGAATTCTGCAGTTAAACTGTAATGGGTTAACTGGGAAGATCACGGAGATAGTTGATTTAATGAAACGGCATAACATCAGCATTACAGCGATCCAAGAGACCAAACACACAGCAAGATTTGCTCTGCAGACCTGCTCTGGACATATAGTGCACAGAAAAGATCGCGAGAGCGGAAATGGAGGCGGTCTCGCGTTTATCACCCACCACTCAGTCCAATATAATCTAGTTGATCCCGACATCGGCATCACGCTACCGACTTCCTTACACCCTAAAATCCTGGGTGTGACGTTCGATGAGGCTCTACATTTTGGAGAGCGTGCAACCGTAATTGTATCGAAAATCCAGAGCCGTAATAAAATCCTCAAATCTCTTGCCGGCAGCACTTGGGGTAAAGAGAAACAAACGCTCATTACTCATTACGAGGGATAAAGCGATGAAACTTGGTAGCTGCGATGACCTTATGTCGCAAAATAGAAAATTAGTAAAATTTTGGACAATGGGCGTGGCACCGCCCACTTTAAAAGAAGGTAATTAAAAAGTTTTGCAAGCTGTAATTTGGCAGTCGTGGAAGATATCAATATGAAATTTGGCAGGAACGTGACTCCTATTACTATATGTGTGCTAAATAAAAATTGGCAAAATGGGATGATGAACACGCCACCAACTGGCCACCTATAGAACTAAGGCCCACTACGTTTTAAACAATCATTAACACCTTTCATTTGATACCCATATCGTACAACCACATTCTAGAGTCACCTCTGGTCCACCTTTATGGCGATATCTCGAAGAGGCGGCCACCTATAGAACTAAGGCCCACTCCCTTTTGAAAATACTCATTAACACCTTTCATTTGATTCCCATATCGTACAACACACATTATATAGTCACCCCTGGTCCACCTTTATGGCGCTATCCCGAAATGGCGTCCACCTATAGAACTATGGCTCACTCCCTTTTAAAATACTCTTTAATACCTTCCATTTGAAACCCATGTTATACAAACACATCCCAGGGTTACCCTAGGTTCATTTTGCTAAATGGTGATTTTCCCTTATTTTGTCTCCAATCTCTCAGCTGAGTATGTAATGTTCGGTTTAGATAGTTCCTTTTGATAGCATTCGTGAAAAATTTAGTAATTTTGCTGTAAACTCTTGGCTAAATTATAAATAAAAACGCAATTTTGTAACAATGTTGAGTACTTGAACTTTCTAATTATTTTGCAGATGCCACAAATAAGCGCAAATCCTGGTTGCTGTGCTCCCCGTATGTTAAAAACCCGAATGTAAATAACGAGGTGCTGTTTTGATGCACTTCCTGCTGATCAAAAGGATGTTCGGCGCTCTTTTCAAAACATTTGGCTCGGCCGTTTGAACTTCCATATCTCATTTACGGAGTACTAAGCAACTTCCGGAAGTTCCGGCTGTGTGTAACTGCCAATAGTTTGAAACCTAGCGTGTGATCAAGCTGGGCATAGCTAGAAGCAGTGCGTGACTATGTCTTGGTAGCTCTCCTCGATGCAGCTCAAGCCAATGCTGTAAAAGGGGATCTCCGTTCTTTCTTCATGCAGGCCAGTGGCCTGTGATTATGGCAATGATCCTAAAGATTTATTTACTTAAATGATGCACCTCGGCCACCTATGATGCATCCATCGGTGCCTGTTGCGTAGTTAGCTACAGCCTAAAGCGACCTCTTGCAGCTGCAGACGATCTTAGACGATGTGATGGGGGAGGTAAGCGCCGTTAGCGCTGCTTGAGTAAGTCCTCCGGTGTGTTATTTTGTAACTATTCGAAAGAAATTTTTTCGGACTAAATGTTTGAAAGCTTTTGAAACGCATTTTTCTTCGAAACTATTTACATGATAAGACCTCAGGAATTCTGCTGGGAAGATACTAGCCGAGTTTGAAAGATGACAGCGACAGCTAAAATTGCTGAGAAGTTTTCAGCTCCTAAACCTCAGTCCATAAATCCATCTTAGGATTTATGTATGACGCGTTACGCACACCATCATTTTCCCTCAGTGTCAACAGTTTGTTTATTACGGCCATATTCTCTAACAAAGCCCCTGGCTAAAGCTTTATCAATCAAATAAAAAATAATGTAAGGCGCGATAACCTCCGAAGAGATCTAAGGCCGAGCTTCTCTTCCAATTTGCGTCGTGCTCCTCTTGATTTTTCCCTACAAATTGGCCGGACGGGACCTACATGTTTTATGCCGACTCCGAACGGCATCTGCAAGGCAGATGAGTTTTCACTGAGAGCTTTTCATGGCAGAAATACAATCGGAGCGCTTGCCAGACACTGCCGAGGGGCGACCCCGCTTAGAAAAATTTTCTTCTAATTGAAAAATCTTATTTCTAAAATTTTGATGTTGCTTTGCCCGGGAGTTGAACCCAGGGCATACGGTGTGATAGGCGGAGCACGCTACCATCACACCACGGTGGCCGCCACCTTGAGCTTTATCAATCGTCATGTCTATAAAGGAGGTTTTGTCGAATTTGTGCCTTTTTTGAAAAAGGGGATTTAATTTTTCCCCTTCTCCACTTCTTCTTAAAAACAACCATGAGTGCGGAGTATCACATTTTAAAAAAATATACATGCGAAACCTCGTGTAATTGAATCATGAGTATAGCTCTACGAGTACTGTTCTGTGGTGTAGTTTTTGATTCAATCTGCAAGTTTTCTGTATGGTGATGACGTTTAGCGCGGTGGTAGTAGTGTATGCAAGCCTCAGGTGTGCGGTGAAGTTGGTGAGCAAAATGGCCTCTAGTGTGTTGACTACTGGCGGTAGGAGAAACATCGGACGATATGATTCTCCTACGTTAGCTAGATTGCCAGGCTTAATAGTGGTACCACCATCGCCATTCTCCATATTTCGGAAATGGAAAAGGTGGACAAAGACAGTTTGAAGACATGCGCTAGTTATTTAGTGATATTTTCGAAAAGGCAGCTGAGATAGGATGATATCCACTCCGCAATCAATTTATGAAAATCATTTTTTTCCGACGTTCATTCACTCATTACAACATTCTACTATTGCGCGATAATTGGTTTTGAACCAATTAGTTTTTCTGAACCAAACTCACAGATTCGCATTCATAATGTGAACTCTCTTTCAGACTAAATGATTTGTGAGACCTTGACCGTCACCTTCGTACGTTACTTCGCACTTAACTAAAAAAAAAGCTTGCAGTTCACTGCAACTGCTGGAAGCTCATATTAATGTTGCGCAATTAAAGTATATTATTTTTTAGTTTGTTTATTGCTATTTCGGTTGTTTTTCCATTGATTCTCTGTTCGGTATCCATAAGCTCTGATTGATATGGTTGAATAGCGATACATAAGTAGGTGAATGGAAATTATTTATGAGTCGAAATTTTATTTACTTTTTATTTTTGCTGCACACAAACAGACGGTGTATACCCAGTTGTAGAATTAAAATGCTCTTCAAATTACATGTTATATTCCTTGGTCTGAAGCCTATACGATTCTTTGTACATTTTAACTGGAATCCATTGTGTTTGCTGTCGGGCACGACGCTAAAAAGACGTGTTGTTTGGAACTGGGTATATAATTTAAACGTGCGTCAACTTTTCTTCATTTAGGCCCTGTTTTTCAGTACAATTTCAACACAGTTTGTCAGTTAAATTACGCCTTAACTTGTTCTGCAGTTTTTCAGTCTACTTTAACATAAGTTTAAGCTGAGCTTAAACTGCCGATCTGGCAGGGTTAAACTCTAGCTAACCTATCAGTTATTCGTGTTCTATCGCAATGACGTCGAATATACTACCCAGCATACATTTGGCCTTGAGTACCATTAGAGCACATATTGATAACTAACATACTTCTCAAATCACATGAGTTGTTTCGAAACAGTGGCTCAACTTCAGAATCATAGCATTCTCAGCAAAAAAGGTTTTTTTTATAAAGCAAAAAATGCTCTTACATAAGTTGTAAAAAAGACAGCTTCCCAATTTGTAGTGGTTCTCTAATTGGACTCAAACGCAAGATTCCCATACTACAGTAGGGGAGTTCAGGATTTTGTGCCTGTGATGGTCTAGCATAATTGCATTTGCAAACTGGTGTAGTATATTTACAAAATACACTAACAGGATATACAACTCTGCATTTGCTACTTGATGGCGAATACGCAACATAAAAAACTGTAATATATTTTTGAACATCAGGAAATCGGCAACTGTCATTACAAAAAATGTGCAAAGAAAAAATTGTCAATGACAAAAGTTGTTCACGAGCCGTAGCTTATATTTGCTATTGCAATGAACTGCCCTAGTATTTTCACGAAAATAAAAACAACATGCTTTATTTATTTTTCATTTATAACGTTACTGTTGGCTTTGGTGTACCCCGTTGGAGAATATTTCATTTCAACTCCACCTCAACTCGATATCCAATGTATGACATCAACTGCAGAAATGTGCTGGATATACATTTGAGAAGTATACATTTCTTAAGATTTCTCAAAGGTAGGAGAATAATTTGAGAATGACCTTGCAAACCAACTCGGGAACTAAACATTTCTAAGAAGGTCGGATGGTAATTTGAGAATGATATTGAATATCAAGTTCACAACTAGATATTATATATTTCTCGAAGACTGGAGAAATATATTTTCCATGTTTTTGGGTGAACAAAATCCAGCTGTTGTCGTACCTAAAATTATCTAGATAATAAAAAACCGATGTTGCTGTCCAAAAAGCCTACCTCAAAAGCGGCCTCAAACTGTGACTGAAAAACTGCTCGGTAGTGTAACTGAAGTTTAAACTTGACTAGAGTTCAAGTAAAATTAGTTTAAACTTAGCTTAACCAACTAGTGAAAAACGGGGCCTTAATCATCATACAAAGCGTCTTTGTTTCTATATTGTTTTGTTTTTTATCTCTCTCATTCTCCGTATAGTTTCTATTAAATATGTTTCATACTGGAAGCTCAATTTGCAGATTGAATTTATTAGTGACACTTTTATATGCAATCTGTTAAATATTTTATTATTATAAATTATGATTTACACAGAAATGTTTTTTTTGTATGAAGGTATTCACGATGTTGATAATATGGCTGATTTAGACTCTAAAAGGTAATGTTTAATTGTTTAATAGTTTTAGCATTGATTTAGTGTAGGTAAAAAACTCCACGGCCTATTTATAGATGTGGGGCCTTTAATCTGTTACTATCAACATTATGATTTACTTACGATATGCCGTTCTTGAAACAAGATGTGGGATTTTTTTTTACTTATATACGGTGGTAGGAGGTTTTGGAACTCACCTTAGATAGTATGGGAATGGTATGTCAGATATCGGGTTGAAGGTTGTTAACGAGCGCTTTTTCTCTGATCACCGATTTATTTAGTTATCTATTAATAAAATGGGTGCTGGTAAAGTATATTTTAAAAACCCCTAGAACTATTACCTGGGACTCTTATCGAAGGAAGTTACTGAAACTATTGCCGGCAATGCCTACCATGAATTCACATTTGCCTAAAGCTGCGATAAGCGCCAAGGTAGAAAACTTCTCCTGAGCATGGAACAGCCTCTTTCAACAGACCTGTCCGATAAAAACTTATAGCGAAAGGATAAGCGCTCTTCGTGGTCGTAATCTCTCTACGCCGTTAGAGCTTCCAGTAGGCGGCTATTCCATAGAGCTGGAAGGTGTAAATTACTTCACACTCCGAGCTCAAGGTGATTTTCGCCATTTAAAACCAAAGTATAGCCACATTTGATTTGTGTTCAGGCTGATGATAACAATGCCGTCAGTATGCGACAATAATTGCGTGCTTTTATAGAACATTCGGTTGCAAGCAAACAACAAGGAGTCCCTGGAGCAGACGTCGAAAAAGTAATGAAACTGTCGGAGGGGCACACCGTAAGGTGGTGTTCCAATTTCGCTACTCTGGTTGTGGACTAAGGCTTGGACAGGCTATTTCCTCGATCTATGATGATTTTGACAAGAAACTGTCCTGGAGGCCCAATGTTGAGAATAGGGTTAGGAAAACCTCCGCTGCCATGTATTGCTATAGAGGGCCATCGGTAGGTGCTGGGAGGAGCTGGATGACAACCCGTTTCTGCTTCATGGGGTCTTGGTCTAGTGGAACGCATTGTACAGTGCGGATTGGTAGCAGCGGCGCTTATAGAACAACCACACATTGGCACTTAATGTCATGCTGAAAATATATCTGGTAGATATTGCGGCTAAGGCGGCAGGGGCTCTGCCGTTTATTCGGACTTGCGACATGAGCTATTATTATTATCACTTCGGCAATTCCAGTATTATTCTCTACTTCGACTTTTACCCAAGCAGGGGAGACAAATTTTCTTTACTCAAGCTTCACTTCAATCATTCCCTTCAGAGAGGAATGAGAAAGGGATTTACACTAGGCATCAAATGAAAATATAAACGATACTTATTAACAACCGTTTACCTGTTATGTTTTCAATACTTGTATTTAATTTCAATAAGTATGCCATGATGATTACCCGTTAGGTATCCACGTATGGATATAAGTTGGACACGAAGTTTAATGAGTTTAAGCTTTCCGGTTACAAAAGAGTATTCCAACCCATCATCCGCGCAATGCAGGATGTGGTGAATGGGATGCTATTCAGTGGTAATACGGTTAGAAAATTTGATATCTACTCAGATTTCCAAGTGACAATTAAAGCCTTGATTTTAACAGTGGTTCAAACGAGTGTGGTTTTGGGGCCTGACCTCGCTTGCCATTGCGTCAAACTATTTTGATTCAAATCATCAAGGTCCTGGACATGATTACAACTATAGCAGATCTTGATGGTTATGAGAATTTCCGGTGTTCCGGTGGTCACTTGTGGTCTGCTTCTGTGTAATTAGTGAGCCTTTTGCAGGGAAGCGATATCTTTCTAGCTATAAGTGGTTCTTATATCAATGTTGATTGAGATTTTGTCTCTCACCCTAACCTAACTAAGAACATCAACTGTACAGATTTTCGGATGGGGCGTTTCCGACCAGAATTATATTCCACTCAACAGACGATCGACTATTGTGATACATAATTACATATCTCCTTCGATCTTTTCCAGATAGTCCAGTCTCCCCACTAACCTCCCTGCTGCCATTGTTCTTCGTAATCGCTGTTACAGCTGCCAAACAGGGCTATGAAGACATTCTACGCTACAGAACAGATAACGTCGTCAATCAGTCACCAGGTGAGTACACAAATATGGAGCAAATGAAAGTGAACATAGCATTATTGTTTCTCTCTTTCTTCTCATTCCCTCTCCAGTAACGGTAATACGTAATGGCGTGGAGACAAACATACAATCACAATACGTTTGTCCAGGCGACTTAGTGGTTATAGAGCGCGATTGTGATGTGCCATGTGATTTGGTCTTGTTACGCAGCACAGATCCACATGGTAAATGTTTTATAACCACCGCCAATTTAGATGGTGAATCAAATTTGAAGACGTTAATGGTACCGCGCGATCTACCTTTAGTCGAATTAAACCAGTTAAACAAATTAGGCGTCATCGAATGCGAAAGTGCAAAAACGGATTTATATAATTTCAATGGTAAATTAGAGTTGGCTGGTAGCGAGGGGCGTGTAATACCACTATCAGCTGATAATGTACTGTTACGTGGCTCACGTGTCAAAAACACTGAATGTGTGATTGGATGTGCTATTTATACGGGCATGACCACCAAGTTGCAGTTGAACAGTCGGCTAACGCGTAACAAGGCGGCTTCGAGTGAGTTGTATGTTAATCGGTTCTTAGTTGTGGTACTCTTAATGTTGATTGTTACCGTAACCACGTTGTACTTGTTGAAACGGTGAGTAGACTTTTGGGAGCTTGGCGATGCAGGTGCAATATAAACAGACGTTTGTTTTCTTTTCTTTTTCTCTATTTGTTTTACGCAGTTATGAAGAGATATACATCATTCCCAAGGTGACATATTTGGGTCCCGCTGTCGATGGTTATAGTGTTAGACAATTTCTACAAGATTATCTATCATTTTTGATATTATTCAATTACCTTATACCGATCTCATTATATGTAACAATTGAATTGCAACGTGGTATATGTGGCTTTTTCATGGAATGGGACCTACAGTTGTATGATGAGGCAACGGATGAGCATTTCATTGTGAATACATCAAATTTGAATGAAGAACTGGGTCAGATAAATATTTTATTTTCGGATAAAACTGGCACATTAACAAAGAACGAAATGATTTTTCAACAGTGTTCGATAAATGGACGAAAGTATACATATAAAAAGACGCGTCTATTAGAGGATGGCAGTGGCGCGCTCATCGATATTAATAAGTTTAATGTAAGTATACGAGATCGAGAATAGAAGGCGTTCGTAGCGTAGGTAGAAAAAAGGGCAGATGATAGAATCATGGAAAAGGGATCGCTTCTAAGATCCGTGCTAATAGCTCAGTAAGTATTCCTAAATAGCACTGCTTTCAGGGCATCGAGGCGGAACAGTTGAGGGCTCTGCGTGTAGTAAGTATACTTAGTTAGATTCCTCGTAAAGATTATAAAATCCGAATAATAGGGGGACTCATGATAGCATATAAACTTATAAGGTGTAAAATTATATCCATTTACACACGCTGTTATATGAACGCACCTAGTAATACTCTTGATAAACTTGATTGTTTATCAGCTGTATTATTGCCGAACAACATTTTTTGATTGTTATACAAATTAAAAATGCCAAGATTAAGTGAAAAATCAAAACTAAAACGTCTTTACTAAGATATTCTTGTAAATTACTTGCTGATGTTGGAGATTTCTGATGAAAATGCCTGCTGTAATGTCTGCAAGGTTGCATTCCTTTGAGTTTATCGCGTTTACACAATGAAATGTGCGCGTAAAATTTACACAAATTGTGTAAATGATTTTTCATACAAAATTTGACAGCTCGTGCGTAAACTAGATAAATTTATACGTTTACACACTTTATAAGGCATTTATACGGTTACATGAGTCCCCCCTAATGTGAATTAGGCCTAAGGCCATATTCTAATACGCACATACATCGTTTTGCCAGTATCCTTTTTATGAGTTTACTTTTCACGGAAGTCAAGGGAACCGATATCATGAGCACCACAACGTCCTCGAACGTCATAATTTTCATGTTGGTTGCCGTAGGATGTCATTTATAGTAATAAACCTCAGAAGAAATGAGAACACCTCTGATGTATGCTTAATAACTATTGCTTCCTCTAGTTCAGCTGATATCCCGAATTCCTTGTTGGTTACCCCACCCCTTCACCACTTCATGTAGCGCAGTCTCCGTGCGAGATGTACCGAAGAAAGGGGAGACTTATCGTGAATAATCTCTTGAGTATTTTCTGGATGAAACATTTGAAACTTTTTGGCCTTAAATCCGAGGACTGCTCATGCCGCCTTTTGTCTCACTTCGACCTGAAACTCACCCACATGTGGTCGGTGATAATTTAGTTTAGTTCATTACCAAAGCTTTCTCAAGCATAAAGCATAGAATATCACCGATCCACGATGAATTATACGATGAGAAGTCATTTATTTTTTCAAGAATTTTCCTTCCGGATATTATTTTGTCAACTAACACAACGGGTACTTTTTGATTTGCTGGCATTGTATGTCGTCAGGATTTCGTATTCTCCTTCAAGTATTCTCTCGAGTGTTTTGTCCTGATACCTATCTTTCTGTTAAGTAAATTACAAAAACAGAGATATCGCTCCTTTAGGAACATAGGGCAAAAACCAGTTCTCTCCACAGTCTCTTGACCTCTCTCCACGACCTTCGACCGACATTCGCCGTGAACAGTTCTAATCCATGTCGTCCGGGATCGTCCCCTCCGGCGAGTTCCTTGTGGGTTCCAGTCAAGCGCCCTTTTTGCTATACATGATTCGCTTTTTCTTAGTATATGCCATTGCCATTTTCTTCTATTTATGGTTGTTTGAAACAGCTCAGTGTTCTTCAGTCTTAAAAGATCTTCATTTGAAATAATGTTGGGCCAGATTATACTGCATATTGTTCGCAAGCGTTTGTACACCTGTAGTTATATGCTGATGAGTTCCGTCACTTTCCACGATTCAGAGCCGTATAGTAGCACCGACTTCACGTTGCTGTTGAATATTTTAAGTTTAGTACTGCGGCTGAGTGTGCTAGATCGCCGCACTTTTCTCAGTTTTTGAAACGGTGTTGTAAATATATTTGTTCTATTCTAAAAAGCAGGTAACGCCTTTACGGGTAGTCGTTCTTTGTGAAAAATTGTGCCTGGCTCGCAACGCAAAAGCTTTACACTTTACCCTGCCATCAAAATGGCGGTGTGCAGTGCAACTTCTGCTAAAACCATGTGATCGTGGACAATTTATTTTCGTAACTTCACAAATGTTTAGCGAAGAAAATTGGAAATGAAGGAAATAATGCTAATGAAAATGCGTCAGGAGACATATATCGTCCGCTATCCAACATCATTTAATTTCGCGTAATCCCACAATCAGAATGCCATCTGGCGCTGTACGATTTGTTTCAGCTAGTAGCCCTCTAGGCACAAGAGTACAGCAGCGACGAGAGTCGCATCCTTGGCGAACGCTTTGTGATGTTAAACTTAGAGCTGATTTTACTGAATCTAACGCTGCCAATTGGTTGTTGTATAGATCCATTATTAGCTTAATAATTATATCCGGTACTCCGTGATGCCCGCAGCGCAACTCCAATAGCGTTTTATGTCTCGTGTCGAAAGCACGTCAAAGTCCACAAAGAGTAGATAAAGAGGGCGATGCCATTCAGCCGATTGCTGCAGATTATAGCAATAAATTAATATGGTCAACACATGCCGTGAGAGCTGAAACCATTTTGATCCTCCTCGCAAGACTTGCATATAGCGTCGGGCGATTCTCGCACAAAAGTAATAAAGCAGTAATTTTGGATGGTGTTAAGGAGAGTAATTCCCCTCCAGTTTTGCCAGATGGCTAAGATCTCCCTTTTTTGGAATAGGTATGATTACAGATCTTTCTATTCCCATGTATTATAGTTGCCTTCTAGGCGCAGCGTAAATGGGTTGTTAAAAACACTTCCGAAAGACGCGGAGTCCAACCGTGCTGAACAATTCGCCGGTATTCGTCGGGACCTGCAGCTTTATTTTCTTTTTAATTCTTAATTGCTGCAGTTATTTCAATTACTGATGGCGGCTCGGACGAAATATTTCTGTTTGGGTTGTGTCCTCTTCCGAGCCTCATTGGATCGCTGTTTTCTGCTATTGGGAGCGCTGTTACTTCTGTTTGGGTTGTTTCCTCTTCCGAGCCTCAGTGGATCGCTGTTTTCTGCTATTGGGAGCGCTGTTACTTCGAAAAACTGTCGCCACCTTTCAGTTTGTTGCTCATCTGAGGTCAATACGCTTCCATCCTCACCCCTTAAGGGTGGAATGTTCTGTCTATTTCCAGTTAATTATTTTGTTTTGTCGTAAACTATGCGCAAATTTCCAGCGCGAGCAGCAGATTCGGCGTCTGATGCTATGTTGCTGGCGTATCTTATTTTGTCTCTCTTGACCATCTTCTTTACTTTCCCTTTCAGTTTTGTTATATCGTTGACGTATCCTATGTCTTTCATCGGCGCTGTTTACACGTTGCAGGTCAAGCTTTAAAGATTGACGTTTCTTAATGCAATGTCACGTCATAACTCAACCACGGTTTTTTGTTTGACTTTAAGATTCCCACCACTTCTCTGGCGGTTTTTGTACAAGCTTCGCCTATTTGTTTCCATGTATGTATATACGTTATTCATTTGCTCAATGCGTCGTCTCAAGGTTGACATTGTATGCTTCTTGTTTGGCCGGGACATTTAATTTAGCTAAATCAAATCTAGGGTTGGAGCTTTTCCTCTGTTTAATGGCAGAAGGTTGTAGACGGACTTTTGCGATGACCAAATTGTGATCACTATATATGTCCGCGCCTCTACGTGATCGAACATTTAGCAAAGTATTGTGAAATCTTCGGCTAATGAGCGCATGATCGATCTGGTTACGTGTAACCCCATTAGGGGACTACCAAGTATATTTGTGTATGTCAGTGTGAGGAAACCTTGTGCCACCAATGAAAAGATGGTGCGATTCGCAAAATTCAATCAGTCGCTAGCCGTTATTGGATTTATTTGCATTTAAGCCATGAATGCCCATAACACAAGTTTACAAATTCAGGTCAACTTTTGGATCTGAGCAGATGAGAACGATTCTTAACTATATTTAATATGCTGAATTCGAATCTGCATTCAGTTTTTTAAGATTGATTCTAGTTTCCGAGTTCTCGCATGATAGCACCGTTGTGCTGTTATAGCAAATTTTAAATAGTGGCACTGCTTGATAAGGCATTTCAACTGTAACTGTAAAATAAATTAAGTGATTAGAGCAAATAAAAATGCAGAGGCAGTGTTGCAAAGTTGATTCAAAGTGTTTTTGTTACGTTTGTGGTTGTTATATGAATAAAAAAATGGCAAAATAATAACAAATGCGCTCAAGATGCGTATCTGCACTACTTTGGTTTCAGAGTAGCAGACACTCATAAATCATGGATATCGACATTTATTTCAACAGGTAATTGGTATCTTAACTGGGATGCAATCTGGATTCACCAAATGTTGTTGTTTTTTATGCTTGTGGGACAGCCGCGCAACTGAACATCATTATGTGAGAAAAGAATGGCAAAGTCGCACTCAATATGAGCCTAGACAGCAAAACGTCTCCGCTGAACCACTTGTAAATCCACAAACAATTTTCTGCCACCTCTTCACATTAAAATAGGCCTTATAAAGAACTTCGTCAAAGCATTAACCGTGAAGGACCGGCTTTTCAGTACTTAGTCAAGTTGTTTCCTAAATTGTCATATGCAAAAATCAAAGAAGGAATATTTGTCGGACCAAATATTAGAAAATTAATGGCTGATAAAAAATTTACAAAAATGTTTAACGCCCGATGAAGCAGCCGCGTGGGCATCTTTTCAAAATATCGTTCACCAGTTTCTTGGTAATCACAAATCCCCTAATTTTAAGGAAATTATTGGCGATATGTTGGAAAGCTATCGAAAGATTGGAGCTAGAATGTCTCTAAAGATGTATTTTCTGCATTCCCATCTCGATTTTTTTCCCGAAAACTTGGGTGATACGAGCGACGAACAAGGAGAGCGGCTACACCAAGATCTAGCCAAAATTGAAAGACGATACCATGGATTTTGGGATGAGGGCATGATGAGCGACTACTGTTGGACTCTAGTACGCGCAAAACAGATACTAAAAAATACAAAAGCAAAGTTCCACCAATCTTCATTTCTGTTGTTACTTTTAAGTTAATAAAATGAATATTATTTGACAAAAATTTTTAAAAATGAATTTATTGACTGTATTAAAAACTAGAATCAATCTTAAAAAACGGAATGAAGATCGGATTCAGCGTCATAAATTGTCTTAAAAACCACTTTTAGTTGCCTAGATCCAAAACCGTGTATACTTGTGTATTTCCTCAAGACCGGCGTTGTTATTACCAACTTTCGCATTAAAATCGTCCGTAAAAATTTTAATATCTCCAGCTTGAACCGAGGTTAGAAATGAATTAAGTAACTGGTAGAAGGAATCTCTGTTTTCATCATTATTTGGGTCTGTGGGGGCGTAGCATTGTATTGCCGTAATTTTTCTAAATTTGCAATTAAATCTGGCCGTTATAATTCTTTCAGAAACAAATTTATATTCCAATAACGCTCTTTTAGCATTCGCCGTAAAAAGAAAACCGACTCCATTTATTCCTAACTGGGTTGCTACTGTATAAGAAATAGTGCCCAGAGCTTGTTTTAAATTCGCCTTGACCAGGCCAGCGTGTTTCTGACATTGCAAGTATTTCAACTTGAATTTCTTCATTTCTTGGCAAGCTTGTGGTAGTTTGGATGCTTCCGTAAGCGAGCGCACGTTCCATGTACCAATGCGTGATAAACTTTTGAAGCTGAAAATTGAGGTGTATGAGTGAATCCGTGTATTTTTTCTTGTTATGTTTGCATATGGACTTCGCACCTCCAAATCCGATATGCGTGCTATTCGGGGACGAACCTGAACAGGTGGATTAACCCTCGAGGGGTTACCACTTGGAGACCAAATTACCAGCTGGGTTACAATCCATAATTTCAAAATAACAGTTCTCCATGAGAAAACATTTTTGTTTCTTGGGTATATGATTTTCTTTCCTGCTGGGTACCAAACCAGCGAGGAAATAGCAGTTGTTAAAAACCTTCCTAAAATGTTACTTTGTTTTTTTGCTTCTACAGGCATTATTGTACGATACATGAAAATTTTTTTCTGGGGACCTAGCTCGGTCATCCGGATTGTCTGCAGCAGGATAGATGGGAGTTTGCTTCTACAGAGCATTCACTGAATTTCCTGTAGAATAGGCTGCAAGATATTCGTTTGAGATTTCTCTGCCTCTTCGACCTATCCTAATCTCTCTGTCTATATTAAAAACGACCCTCACAAAGGTAGTATAACTGCCTCTTTACATGCCTATTTACTAATAGTTATAAACCAAAAAGAGACACACCTCGCCACTTTATCTTGTTCCTGCCTCGAAGCGTCGGAAATACTAAAATCACTTTTAAAAAAAAGCGTTAAAATATCCTTAACAACTCCTGGTCTGCACATATCAATGCCCTCAAGGGGACCACACGGTTGTCCTAACAAATTCGGAATGGTGTAAATTAAGCCTTATCATCACCACGTATAGGACTCATGGACCCTAATATCAACCCACGCCATAACACTGTTTTCTCATGGGTATTTGTTGGGATTACCGACGTCCTCCAGATTAGCGTCTGGTTTTACAGATGCCAAAAAAATTTTTTGATTGACATTTCTCCTCGCTTTCCCAGAACTCGTTGCTTATAATTAGAAGCACGAGCGGCTAGTACTCTGTGGTTCCTCTACTTTTAGAACTTCATTGAGACACCAAGTTTATTCAGACTTAAAAACTGGATGAGTTTTTTCCATCCCGACCATCTCGGGAACGATTTGGTATGGCCTCCTTCCGTGGGGAGCTTGGGATCGCCAGATCTTCCTGTGTTAAAGATGTATACGATAAATTTATATTTGCGATAGGATTCGCCATGCGAAGGTGAAGATGAAAATTTGGTTTTAGAAGCTAGGAAATGCGCTGGTAGCCCGTTGTAATCTCGATCATTTACGTTATGCATAAAGCTGAATAATTAAACGCCTGCCTAAACTGTGAAATGATACCTGTATACATTTACAAATTCCACAACTCTGTAAAGACTTTTTTAAATTCTAAGAAAAGATTAGATAATCTTAAAGGCTTCGCTTACCCGTGAGCTAAATCCGATGTTTTTGTTTAATTGTTAAGGAAGATAATATCAGTATCTTTAACGTTGGCCATCACTTCAAAGATAATTCTTCTACACTTAGGTTCTGTTGCAACCTCTCCCGCTTCAAGTTAATTAAATTACTGTATAAAAACGTGGCCTTGAAACCTTTTTTGGGGTTGAATGTCTTATTAGCCCAGCGGCTAATACCTACTTTCCATTAGGTTTTTGTTTCTGATCTATACTTTGTCATTGAAAATGGTGGGACTTAGTCTCCATGATCCTCTATTCGTGTATTGGGATCATTATCTTCGGTAATGACAACAACAAGGACGCTCAGTCTATTATCGTCACACTAACCACTTTTTAGTGCAATACCAAGGGAAGGAAGCTCGTTAGTCTAATAAAGATATTGCTGGCAGGTTGTTTTGTTAAAGCGTAAAATTACTTGACCGGCCGATGTGTCAGTTCTTTATCAGATATCCGTCTGGGAATATCGCAACTCAAGGTATTGGGCTAACTATTGTGTGAACGACTTTAGTTGACCTCGCCAAACCATCTAGGCCGTCTCACTTTGCTTATTTTTTCTTCTAATAGATGGTTAAAGGTTGTTGGAGATTAACAGCGACACGAAGGCCAACAAATAAAATAAATTGATAATGAATTGACATCAAAAATTTAGAAAAAGATTTTTTCAGTATGAAACATTTAGGCCTCGCCCCAAATTGTAGGGAAAATTAAAAGGAGCACGACGCAAATTGGAAGAGAAACCCGACCTCATAGGAGGTAAATCGCGCCAAGTATTAAATTTTGTTTATACGTGCTGTATATTATTCTAAAGTTCATTAGCTCCATTTTGCTTTTTTTCTAGAAAGATCAGAAAAACTTCTTCCAAGCATTGGCCATCTGTCATACAGTTCAAGTAGCAGTAGATACAAGTGAATACGACGAAAGTGAAGCCGCAACTACCCATCAAGAGACAAACGGAAGAAGTGTCCTCCATAAAATGTATTCCATATCGAATATAACCGAGGAGAGTAATAATTCTAGTCGAGAAAGTAGTGTGAATTTTGACAATGTACTGGAAACAACACTCACTACCAATCCCAATGGCCCATTGGACGAGGGCACACATGGCATGACCAGTATCATGAGCGGTACAAACGGTTTAAATGGATCAAGCGGTACAAACATATTATCTGATATCAATCCGTTACTGGACGAAACAGCTAAAGTAGAAAAACGGAAGCGTCCGCTTATAGTTAAAACGTAGTCCAAATTTTACGCGTCCCTCGTCGAGAATATATCCAGCGGGGGCCGTGTCAAATACACACAACAAACAGTGCAAATGGTTGTACAATAGAAATGGCGAGTCGTGTATCAGAGAATGGACTGCGACCTAATTCTTTACCATTCACACGTTCCACATCAGCAATAAATTTGCCAGATGAAGCGATTGCATATAATTCTACGGGCCATAAACGTTCGCAATCATATGGAGCACCAAACGCTTATTTAACTACGTCAGGTAAGTTTGAGGGAGCGAGACATCTCTTTGATGCCAACTAATACATAAGTAATATTTTATTAAAGTTTTGATAATTGTTTGTTTTTAGTACCACAGGGTAAAATTCTCTTTCGCACGGGGAGCACTACGTCCCGTGAATCCTATGCGGCACCCTACTTTCAGCGCCAGCCTACGATCTTAATACGTGCTGAGTCGCAACGACGTAAGGACGAGATCGAACAAACTGTGCAGTGAGCTTATAAATAGCAAAGTTTTCTATATCTTTTTCATATTTCCTCTGTCTTCTTATATTTCTTTAGCATGCTTAACTATCAAGCTTCTAGTCCGGATGAAAAAGCTCTTGTCGAGGCTTGTGCCCATCTTGGTTTTGTCTATATGGGTGATGATGATGAGATCTTATGTATACGCATTGTACCTCCACATATGGACTATTCGCGTCCTTTGATGAGGGTACGAATGAAATACAATTTAGTCGTCTTCACGTGTTGGAATTCACTTCCGATCGCAAGCGTATGAGCGTAATCGTTAAAGATGAGAATAATACAAAATGGATTTATACGAAGGGTGCGGAAAGTTATGTATTTTCGTTATGCAATAATCGACAATCGGAAATGGTGTCGCGTACGAACGCTCATGATAAATGACTTTGCGAGGCGAGGTTTACGCACTTTGGCAGTGGCACGCCGACGCGTTGGTGATGAGGAATATCGACAATTTCTCGCTAGTTTGACTGAGGCCAACAATTCGTTGGAAAACCGTAAAGAACTGCTGGAGCAAGTCTATGAAAGGATCGAGAGCAGTGAGTATTGGAAGCTAGAATTTTTTTCCTGGTATTGATTTCTGCTAGGAAGTGGGGAAAAAACTGTCCCAAATGAAATTTGTTGCGTACAGTCTTCAATCATGATTTGTCTTATCCCGATGTTCTGACACTCCACTTCAGCATGGGGTTTCGGTTGAAAAGAGTGAAAATCGCACCTGATAAAGGTATCGCCATAAAATATATGGTCTGAATAATGATGAAATGAATATTCAAGTGCTCTCATCCCGTGACGTTTTCCCTTATTCTGACAAGTTCCGAATGCATATTTTAGAGGGTTGTCTATCACACAGAACTGCCTTTGAGTTTCTACTACGATCGGAGTATGTTTAGAAATATTATAACTATATAAGCCGCTGCTAGAATAGATTAGCCAAAAAGATTGATGCAACTTTGTGTTCCCCAAAAGATATAAAAACAATTTTGGAAAACTAATTTTTTGGGAATTCGTACGAAAAATGAAGCATTCAAAATTTAATACTTTTGTAATACAAGTAAATACTGGAAAATAGTGCTACCGAAAAAGTGAGATTATGTTGTTGACATCACCTTTATTATTACATCATGGTCTGAATATATCCCATATTAAGGCTAAAGGGCCTAACCGTAAAGGAGAAAGTTTTCAACTTCTTGACTTTTCCTCTTTATGGTAGTAGGGCTGCAGTCAACTAGTATATTTTTGAATCAACGGTCCGCTGAGCTTTTTCCACTCAATGGAGTACTAGTCCAACTCACCAAATAGCATTCATCTGTGCTCTCTGTTCATCTCTGTTACTTAACCTACTTAACCTACCCGTGGCGAATTCTGTTAACTTCGAGGCTCTGGTGACCCCAACTTCCCATCGAATTAGGGAGTTGGGGCGGGATGGCCTAGAAGGTTCAATGAGGGCATTTTAAGTTATTCCCGAAGTGGTTGGGCTTGCACCTTAATTGTGCTTTTGACCGGAACGTACTGGATCTGTATTCCGCAAAGGAGCATCAATATCGATAACTTTCCCCAAACCCTTCGGGGAGTGTCCTTATCGGCCCAAAGTAACAACAAGCTCAGCAGTACAGTCTCATCAACTATCTCACCCATTTAGTAAAAAAAAGTTCCGCTATTGCTCACGTCAAACGGCGTCTCGAACTCCATGTGCACCGTATGCCAGCTTTTAACATACACGACTAATCGACAGGAATGCGTTCCAGCCATCCAAAAAGGTGAAACATCATTAGTAGATTAGTAGAACCATAGCCACGACGACCTTCAAACGCATTGGCAAAGAAGGAGAGGTATACTTAAGGCATTTTTTGTACCAGTTCCTCCTCTCCTATGTCATTTCTTTCAAATGTAACCCGGAAAGGTTGTGTCATGAATACCAAGTTAAACGAATTACTCAATAAAGAGTCACATCATTGAGTGCCCGTGGCACTCGAAATGTCGATCATTCATGGCACCCAACTCATAGAGGAATCGTCTCTCCCTCATGTATCGAGAGGTAGACCTCTGAATCTCTCAAAGGAATATAGGCCTATGCACAACGTAGAAATAAAAACTCCTAATCAAGTAGAACTAAAAAGGACAGAAAGTTTAAAGGTTGATATCTTTTCCACACTTCCGCTTAATTTCTCATATCCCTTCTTGGACAAAACGCGGAATAGTTGTTTGTCATTATTCACGACGTAGACCTAGAAGGTTACAAAACAATTTATTCACATTACCAACTGCCGAGCACACTTTACTTCCGCGTGTGCCGTTGGATCTTAGTATTATTTGCACGCATCCGCCATTGTCTCTACAGAGTGGCAACAAAATCCTTAGTTCGCTTGCTGGCAGAACTTGGGAATAGACAAAGAAATGCTGTGGACGACATATATAGAAAAAAGCCAGCGGACCTAGGGAGAGTTGCATGTCTACCCCAACCTTCACACTCAGAACTGTTACGGGGTGTCTCTTTACAACGTCAGAGCACTATCAAAATAGAGTGGCGTAAATGGTCTATACCCAAGAACGAAATGAAATGTTGAAGAAGCACTTTCTGGTATTTTCTTCCCAACCCGATCATCCCAGCGGACACATCTGCTTGATGCGGCTGTATCTTTAAAGCGGATGACGGGAAAATTGTCGTTCACAATATGATGTGATTCCGTCACAAATACTTCAGCGGCTTGACCTAAAGTAACATGGTGACTTCCTTTAAAGGGACAAGCTCGGTGAACAAAAAGAAGAACCCACACTTCTCAGGCAATCGAGCGTAAATCTGACTCAGTTTCGATATTCTTATTGTAACAGTTACCCCCATATTTATCCAGTAGTACTCCCTGCATCCGGGGTTCCCTCACATGACACATACCATACCATCATCATCAGTAATTGGCGCTCAACCGCGCTGCGCTGTCAACTGAAATACTTTCTTGGCCGGAGCGGTTTTGCCCTTTCGTACAATATGACCTAGCAAACAAGGCTCTTGGTATTTTATTCGCTGCTCTATCCTCATATCTGCGTGAAGATCATAAAGCTGATTATTTTATCACCTTCGATACCCATCGTCGAATATAGCCATAAATCTGCGGAGAACTTTTCTCTCAAGCCAACGCAACTTTTTAGACCCAACTAAATTGAAATTTCTGGTTTTCTTTACTGATAGAACCCATTAATGAAAATTTCTTGAGTGATCGAACTTATTGAGCGGGGCAAAGTAGTAAAACAACAAAAATATAAAGAGTGGGAGAGTTGTACGGCCTGGGAGGGTGAGGACGAAAGTGAGCAAACGGGGGAAGAGATAAGTGGAAAGGAGAGCGAAGAGCGTGAAGAGAGGAGAGGGGCAATTTGTGATATAAATTTCATAAAATTCGATTAAATTCATGCAGGTAAACCAAAGCTCGGCAGTACAACGCTTGCGGGGCTACTACTTTTATATAAATTAAGGAATACTTTTGTCATTATAGAAAAAGAGGAATAGCTAAATACAAAACTAGATGCTTTAAAACTAAAAGATGATAGCACGAATTTTCGCAGCTGAACTGTTTATGTGTCTTTCGCTTAATTTTTTCAATTTATACTCTTTCAGATCTCGACTTGCTCGGCGCAACTGCCGTCGAAGATGCATTGCAAGACGATGTTACTGACACATTGACGTCTCTACAAAAGGCTGGCATAAAAATATGGGTGCTAACAGGTGATAAAATTGAAACCGCACTCAACATAGCACTCTCTTGTGGTCACATACCGCCGGACGCCATCAAATACTTCATAACAAATTGTCATTCAAAAGATGATATGATGGTACATTTGAATGCTCTGGATCGTGAAATTGTCTTTGGTATTGGTGCACAATGTGCGCTCCTTATCGATGGTACAAGTTTAGCAGTGGCGCTCAAAGAGACCCCCGAATTATTTCGTGATGTAGCAATTAAATGCACAGCACTGCTATGTTGCCGCTTGAGTCCATTGCAAAAAAGTGAAGTCGTTTCACTAATACGTACCTCAAAAGAGGCTTACATAACAGCGGCGGTTGGTGATGGTGCGAACGATGTGTCTATGATACAAGAAGCTCATGTGGGTCTTGGTATTATGGGCAAGGAGGGACGTCAAGCGGCGCGTTGTGCTGATTTTTCGTTTGCCAAATTTAGTTTGTTAAAACGTTTGATTTTGGTTCATGGTCACTACCATACGACTCGTCTGAATTTGCTCGTACAATATTTCTTCTATAAGAATGTCTATTTTATGGGTATAATGTTCTTATTTCAATTCTATTCATTGTTTTCTTCGGGATCAGTTTATGATTCTTTGTTCATGACGCTATATAATGTTCTCTATACGTCGCTGCCGATTTTATTCATCGCTCTCAACCGAGAAGAAATACAGTGAGGAGGAGCTTATTACGTAAGTGTAGAGCTTTCTGTATTAAATTTTTTTTGTTTTTTTTTATGCCTACTTAATGTTTTCTTTGCTTAATTTTTGTTATTAGAGATCCTGCACTTTACAAGAAGAATACAAACAACAAAGGTCTCCATTGGCAATATTTCCTCGGTTGGATTTTGTTTGGTTTCTATCATACGGCGATCACTTATTTCTTTTCGTGTTACATCTTTTCTACCAACAACATTTTATTAAACAGTGGTCAAACAGCGGAATTCTCATGTTTTGGTACACTGCTTATGCAAATTTTGGTTGTTGTGGTGAATTTGAAATTATTGCTAGAGGCTCGATATCTAAGTTATTGGTATATAGCGTTAGTAGTGGGCTCGATATTGGCCTTTATGATAACAACTTTTATCTACAATGTTATCGACTTGTAAGTGTAATAATTATTCCAACTATGTTATGATATGCTGTTACAAGTTCCAATGTTAAGTTCCAATGGTATGGCATAAGGTCAATTGGCCTTATTACCGTTTCAAAGTAATTAATTTGAATTTATGGCCACTGAGGAAATATCCGTGCAATCAATGTCATAAGGTCAAGATACGGGAAAAAATACCATGCCCATATACAACAATATAAGATCAGCACAAAAGCAAAAAATTTCCGCAGGATTGGTTAGACTATTAGCTGAATATGTTTTTCTTATTTTAAAGGAATGCTCACCGTTCCAGCTTTCAGTCCGATTTTGCAAAAATCTCTATACTTTTAGTTTAACAAGTTTTTCTTATGGCAGAGAGGACAGATGGGGACCAAAATATATAAAGGAAAGGTTGCGCCGTATCTGAAAATTTGAGATAAACAAAAATTCTTTTTTCATTCGACTGATTGAGATAGCGAAAACAATAAAATGTAACTATAACTCCACATTCTAATACGTTAAGGTGCCAAATAAAAAAAAATTAATTGACTTTATGGCACTTGAGAAAAAAAAGTGGCAGCAAATCGAGCAGACTCAATCCGCCGGATTACTCTCAGGGAAGCTCTTGACCTAACCTGCTTCAGGAAAGTGGTTTGGTGTATTTTGCCGGAAAATAATATACAAAGGACGCGTCACACTATGTCAGGGCGTCACGCCCGCAAAGCATAGTTTTCTGGGCTGGAACGCAGCATGCGTCGATCCCATCATTTCCATACAAATTTTGTGGTACCTTGCTGCTCCCGTACTAGGGCGTACCACTAGTACTTACCACGCCACGACTAAGAGCACCTTAACTACTTTCCAGCAATAATGCTGCTCAGCAAGTCAAAACGAGTTGTCGCTCTTTCTAGCTCATACGCTCACCCCTTATCGTTTATATCTAAGCAGCTTATATGGGAGTAATGCGGAGCACCATCTCCAGTCCTCTTCTCCCCCTCCTCTTACCAGCACGTGAACTTAAGTAGGTCAATGAAATAGCTCCAAGTTCCTCCCAACATCTGCACCGTTTGCCAGTACAGAAGTTAAACGTGTGCGCGATCCGCCGTTCGGATGTCAGCAACAGCACTCTCTGAAGCACCTTCTTGAAAGGTGTCACTGTGCCACTCACTCTACAACGCCAGGCTCTCGGCTTTTGCTCAGGGACATCCTGTGGCAGGGCCATGACAACACACACGACCACGCCCCCCAGACATTTCCATCATCAGTGCAATACTTAACAGCTGTATTAATTGGCAGACGATTCAAATCCAAGCATCTGATCACCTGCTCAAGCTTGTCTCGCTGGAACAATCAGCCAAATTCATTATCATATATATCAGTAATGATATTCGTTTTAGCCTAAATAAAGCAACCGACCTTGCGAAGCTTCGGGAAATTAGCTCAAATGCTATTGGGGTAGGGAAGCAGTGACATAGATCTCAGTTTGACTTGTTGAAGTAGACATAGATGAGTTGAGCTCTGGAAGAAGGACTGCCTCTCAATGGAAGCATCTATGAGCAATTGAACTGATGTCAGACTTAGGATAGTCGTTCACCATGATGAGTGCCGAGTCTGCTACTGGTAAATCGGCAGGTTTGAGCTTCAGACATCGTAATATTCTTAATTGTCACGTATTCTTGTACTTTTAATTGGTGTATGTGTTGTCTTGAAGTGAGATTGATCGTTAGGGAGATAGATAAAAGCTCCGCAAGGAGAAAAGAGAGAAAGGAAAATGACATGCTTTGAAGTTGCCGTTTTCTGAAACATCTGTACATAGTTAAGGTGACTCGGGCACGATAAACCAAGGGCCATAAATTAGCTTTATTTACGGTTAGGGTAAGGTCAGAAGACGCTTTACGATGAACGCAGTATGAATTTTCTTCTGGACCTATGTTTGTTTCGATACCTGTCGGGTACAGGAGAGTGAGGAGCAACCATGGAGCATATAAATACCTCAAAATACAATTTATCTTGAAACTCGATGGTCTGAATAGGAATCTGCTGGTATATAACGATATAATCCATGGAAAAGTAAGATAACCGCAAGATCTCAAACACGAAACACACTAGATGCACTTTTTAATTTTTAATATATCACCTCTTTGCAGCTTATGTGTATTTATTTTTCGTAAACTATCATCTTTTCCTAAACTCAAATCTTTTTAAATTATCCTTTTACAGTCACTACGATACGGACATCTATTGGGCCTACAACAGACTACTATCTTCGCTTCCTTTGTGGCTTTTCAATATAATTACCGTTATTGTTTGTCTACTGCCTGATTATGTAGTAAAAGTTTTACCTAAAGCTTTTAATTGGCCGAATCGTAGCTTCTATCCAAATACCGGTCGTATGATGATGAGGCAACAAAGTGCCCAATCAACAAATTTATGACTTGAGTACCTAATGCTGAAGACGCTGCTTAGTTAATTCTACGATATTTGTAGTTTATGTGTTATTTATATATGTACACCAGTTCCAGTTGTAATTGATGAGACGCTACTTCGATATGAGATGTAAATACGAAAGCATCAATTGTAATTGAGAACAGTCAGGTGAAAATAAGAACTGTACTTGCGAAGGCGTCCCTTAAATATAAGGATAGAGAATTGTAAATGAGTGAGTGGCAAACGAGAATCCGAAAGAGACTATTTTAATTGAGAATAGCCTGTTGTAAATGAGAACAGTCGATTATAAAAGCGAAAGCCTAACTTCGATATGATAATAGTCAATTGTAATTAAAAATTGTCAGTTGTAAATGAAAACGCGTCTAGTATTTTCTAAGAGGACGGAATTATAATTATTCTATAACATAGGTCTTGGTTTTTTAGTGGGTTTTTCAGTTTGTTCATTAAACAAACTTCTGGCAACACCACGGACTCATTCAGTCTATACGTGGTCATCATGAACCGGCCAGTTCAACATAACCTAACCCAAAAGAAATGCGCCATCCGAAATTGAGAACAGTCAGTTGTAAATAAGAAAGCGTTAATTGAAAGTTAAAAAGCCTCATTTGTAAATAGTAATATATACCTTCACATAAGTTTTTACTTCTCCCCAAACAGTCTCGATGTGGATCATTATTGGAGAGCATGGACCTAAACGCAGGGCTCCCACTTGACCATTTCAATATAAGTCTTTGTAGCGTTGTCACACACCAAAAGTAAGTCGTTTAAATGGTTTCTGCTTCCCAAAATTCTCTATTCGAATCCTTCTGTCAAGACAATTAAATGAATGTTTAAGCCTTTGTCAATTCCAAAGGACGCCTTCACATATTTCATTACCGCTTTCTTATTTACACTTGATATTTTCGTATTCACATCAAAAGCTTTTTATTTCCATGTGACGCTTTAGCATTAAAAATTGTTGCTTTCGCCTTAAGAGTTTACTTTATTCAATCCTTTATGACGTTTTCGCATTTTCATTTCTTGCTCTCTGATTTACAATGATTCTTCTCATATCGAAGTGACGCATTCGCATTTGCAATTGACTGTTCTCATTTAAATTTGAAGCTTTCTAATTTTCTATTGACTAATCTTTTTAAAATTGACAGATCTTATTACCAAGTGACGCTTTCCCAATTACAACTGGAAATGGTGGAGTTTTTTAAGATTTACGCCATACTGAGGAAACACTTTTTTAAGTTCTATAACTCAAAAATTATTAAGTCCAGATGTACATACATACATATATGTATATTAGAGAGGCTGTCAGTTGTTCAAGTTTCCTGAACGATGCGATTTTTAAGTTGATCACTGGTTAGGTGTGCGATATTTATATTTAATCAGCTTTAAAAATAAGTTTATGGTATAAGATCAGATAGTTAAGGCTTTAAGTTCGTGATTGAAACGAGTTTATTAAAATATAGTTTCAGTATTCTTTCAAACTCCTCAAGGAACAAATTGTGTAAAAAAGCAAGAGCAGAAATTTTTAGTATAAAACTCGTGTGCACGAAAAAATTGTATTTTGTTAGACTAAGTTGCGGTTTTTAAGTGCGAGTATAAACCCCAGTTAAAGTTGAGAAGAGTTTAACCTTGCAACTTTGGCCACTTAAGGTAAGATAAGCAATAAAACTTTATGTTATCGAACAACTGCAGTTTCACCGTGTGATTTGTGGTTCGAATCTCAGTGAAACCTTTGAAAACATTACGAAATTACCTGGTGATGATTACGTGGCGGTTTTCGAAATGGTAACAACGAAATATGCCAGTAAATGTTTAATTCTCTTCAGTTTCTCTTGAACGAAAGTAATAATTGAATATTAAATTATTATAAACCGTTAAGTTCATGAACTCTTAAAAAAATATATATATATCGTTGATGCATATGCAATACCACCTATCTACCAACTGCAAAACCCCCCAACTGACGAAAGTAGCAAAAATGAGATTTGGTAACCCTGCATTTCAGGCATCGAGTTTCATCTATAAAAATAAAAAATTTCGTATTCAACAGAAAATTCCATAAAAAAACGGTAAATGCAAAACCGCATGTAAAGTGTGTAGTCAAATTTTATTTGTAAAACCAACCATCATTTAGTTCTGCTCAGCAAGTTGATCAACCAAGTGTCAATACTACGGACAGGGAGTGGGTTAATTTCTTTGTGTTCTTTGCTTTCCAATTTCTTCAAATTTTAACTTTTTGTGAATATAATATATGTACATACATACCAGAAATGGCTTCAAATGAAGGATCTGATATAATTATGGAAAAGTTTTTGAAAGGTAACAAAAAAGAAATAATGTGCTTTATAGACATATATAATATCAAAGTGTTTGCATGTATGTACATTAAAATATAAATTTAGATGCTTGGGCGACTCCACCAAGTTCTCCTGGAACTTCCTATTCAGAGTTGGAATTGTCCCCGTACACGCATGGGATGCGCATCTCAATAGCGAATGATGAAGAATTTTTCAATTTTCCCAGTATGTTCAATTCTCCTGTTAAGAAAGGTATAACTAAAACCAAAACTAGTTGCAAAGAGGCCAGAATATACATAAGAGGAACCTACGCAGTTCAGAAGGTCGCGGGTAAGGAATTCACCGCGTGGTAAGAAAATTCCTCCACCTACATAAGAAATAAACCCGCGAGGTGCTGAGTTAAGCTGGATCCTCTTATATTCTAGCCTTTTTGCTATTTGGTTACATGTAAAGAAATTATGTATGTGTTTCCTCCAGCTACTGCAAGAGCGAAGAGCGACACAGATAACAGTGCGGCGGAATCAAAAAACAGCAACGATTCTGTCAAAGATGACTGTGATATTCATACTTCCCCCAGCAATGAACACCTTCCAGAAATAAAAATTTTGGAAGAAAACAAAAATAAAAGACGAAAACGGAACACAGACAATTGGAAAATAGAGATCGGCAAAAAGAAAAGAATGCTTGGAGAAGAGTACATAGGGTTTCGCGAAACACAAACAAAAGAGTCCAAGATGTGCCACGAATGAAGAGAGTGCTTAACAAGTCAACTTGTGCTAAAGCTTGCAAAAAGAGTAAAACATTTGATTGTAAAAGGTTTAGTGAGCAGCAAAGAGAACACATTTTTGCAAACTTTTGGAAAAACATTAATTGGCAACAAAAACAAAAATATGGTTGCTCGCTGGTTCACGTTCAAAATACAAAAGCAACTAAGCGCAGCAAATTAAAGAAATCAAATTCTTTCGCGTATTTTCTCAAAGATGGTACCGAAAGGCGAAGGGTTTGCAAAAATATGTTTTTATCGACCTTAGGACTAAAGGCATGGACAGTATGTTTATGGCTCACTAATACACAGCTTTCGTGCAGCTTTAAAAGAAACGAAATTCCACGAAAAATTCCAAAAAAAAACTTGTAAAAATTTTTTTGGCATCTTTGCCAAAGCTCCCGCTGCAGGTCAACATCAAGCAAACTCTCTTTAGAGCCAGTCATTGAAACAAAATCACAGTTGTACTCTCTTTATAAGAATAACGCTTTCGAACTTTCTCTACCCGTAGTCTCAAGATGTTATTTTGATAATATCTTCTCCGAAGAAAATATATCTCTTTTAAACCTAAAAAAGATGAGTGCTATACTTGCATTGCTTTTAAGACCGGAAATATATCCGAAGTGGAATATAAATGTCACATCGACCTCAAAAATTCAGTACGATTAGATGATACCATTCTTGCCAATTCTGGAGAAATTCATTTAATTACCGTTGACCTGAAGGCTGTTAAACTGTGCCCTAGTGCCAGCACTGCTTATTATAAAACTAAGCTTGCTGTGCATAACTTCACAGCTTACAACTTAGTTACTAAAGAAGTTGTTTGCTATTGGTTTGATGAAACCGCAGCCGACTTAAAGTCTTCAACGTTTGCCAACTTTTATGTGGACTATATATCATCAATAGTTCGTAAAGGTGTAAAACCTGTGGTGATTTATTCCGATGGTTGCACATATCAGAATCGAAATTCTGTTATCGCCAATGCACTTCTTAGGCTTGCCATTGAATACAATGTTGACATAACTCAAAAATTTTTAATAAAGTGGCATACACAGATGGAGGTAGATTCGGTTCATTCTGTAATTGAGCGGAAATTAAAGAATGTGCAAATATATTTACCTAGCCAATATATTTCGGCAACACAGGAATCCAGACGCAATCCGTTTCCATATATCGCACGAGAGTTGGACTACACATTTTTATAAGCTTTTATTTACCTTCACTTGGCTGTTGTATGTAATTGAATTTTGCAAGTTAAATTTGATACACTTCCCGGTGTCCGATTGAGCTGAAATTTTGCACACATACACTTTGCGATAATTCGATAAATTAATCGATAAGTTATCGGTAAAGATTTGTGTTTACTTTGGCATAACAGCCTAAGTCCCATACAAACCCACCGGTACCTAACCGTGGATTTTGAGACTTAGACGTGGTGAATCTCACGCTTGCAAAAAGCGGAGTCACAACCCTCTGTTGTATTTCTGTGTATAACCAACATAGCTAAATTTTTAAGGCTTTTAACTCTGTAATCTTTTCTGTAATTTATTTTGCTTTTGGAAAAATTACCTATTTGAAAAAAGCTGGCTGAAAAATATTGGCATAACAGCTTAAGTTGAATCAAGAATGGAAAATCTTGGAAAATTTGAGCAGATGTAGCAATTTCGCGCGTCCGTTGAACGAAATATTGACAATCTATTGATCATCGCTATGAAATTAGCGACATTCCATCAACTTAGCAGCACTTTAGCAATACTACCGTTATTATTTGGCCGCTCAAACACACCCATATTAATTGTGCATTAAATCTAAAATATACAACTCAAAAATGACTCCGGTTGTTACGTCCGCAGCATTTATTTGGTGCAAATACACCATAATAATTTACACGGCCAAAGCCATAATAATTTACACGGGTCATCAATTCTTTCTCTGATTCAAAAGCTGAACTACCAGCGCTACCGTCATCACTCAGTGTCATCATTGCCAGTAGCGTCAATAACACCAAACTCGTGCCTGACACACAAAAGTCGCTTCACTCAATAGCGCAAGTGAAATGTACTACGCACCCACTACTTAGTAGCGTCAAAAATTCGCTTGGAGTCATTTCGTCAATGAGCTACCATTGAGCTGGCACCGCATTGGCGCTGGCGCCATGCAATTTACATCACTTAAATTGCGCGAATGCCCAGGTTCATGACTTTGTTTATCCAGATGGTGAAAACGAAGACTCAAAGGAATGCAACCTTGCAAACAACAGCCGTCATTTTCAAAGTGGAAAAATTCTGTGATACAACGAACGCTAACGAGGTTAGGCTGTTACCAGTAAGTGTTACATACTACAGGGTGTACCCAAAAGCGGAGACACGATCCTCTGTTGTATGCCTGTGTATAACATATAGCTAAATCAGTTGCGATGAATTCTGGATACACATAGAATACATAGAATTAGTGTAGAGGGTGAAACAAAAACACATATTTCAGTTACATCTGAGTATAATGCGACGTTTAGCAGTCCATATAAAGTATAAGCGTATAGACGTTTACGTGTAAAAAAAAACACGGCTATTATTTTAAAACAGATTTAACTCACAGAGCAGAGATCTGCAATCAGTAGTTGTAAACTGAACGCGACATAGGCAAAGTCACAATAAAATATGATATTTAGTTAACACTTGTAGGATATATATTTTAGATATTTTTAAATATTATTTTTTTATTGAAAAATGAATTTAATTTCCAGCAGAACAATATCAAGAATAAAAATTTTTGAAAGCAAAAAAATTCAAGATTGAAAATTAGAACAAATACATAAAATATTTAAAATAACAAAAGTTGATATTATTTAAAGTTATTACAAATACCCTACATTACTCCCCCTTCCAGAGATAAATTGTTATATAAATTAAACGTTACTTTCTTTTTATACTCAGTTGAGCAGAGCTCACAGAGTATATTAAGTTTGATTGGATAACGGTTGGTTGTACATATATAAAGGAATCGAGATAGATATAGACTTCCATATATCAAAATAATCAGGATCGAAAAAAAATTTGATTGAGCCATGTCCGTCCGTCCGTCCGTCCGTCCGTCCGTCCGTCCGTTAACACGATAACTTGAGTAAATTTTGAGGTAACTTGATGAAATTTGGTACGTAGATTCCTGAGCACTCATCTCAGATCGCTATTTAAAATGAACGATATCGGACTATAACCACGCCCACTTTTTCGATATCGAAAATTTCGTAAAACCGAAAAAGTGCGATAATTCATTACCAAAGACAGATAAAGCGACGAAACTTGGTAGATGAGTTGAATTTATGACGCAGAATAGAAAATTAGTAAAATTTTGGACAATGGGCGTGGCACCGCCCACTTTAAAAAGAAGGTAAATTATAAATTTTGCAAGCTGTAATTTGCCAGTCCTTGAAGATATCATGATGAAATTTGGCAGGGACGTTACTCCTATTACTATATGTACGCCTAATAAAAATTAGCAAAATCGGAGAAGGACCACGCCCACTTTTAAAAAAAAATTTTTTTTAAAGTAAAATTTTAACAAAAAATTTAATATCTTTACAGTATATAAGTAAATTATGTCAACATTCAACTCCAGTAATGACATGGTGCAACAAAATACAAAAATAAAAGAAAATTTCAAAATGGGCGTGGCTCCGCCCTTTTTCATTTAATTTGTCTAGGATACTTTTAACGCCATAAGTCGAAAAAAATTAACCAATCCTTTTGAAATTTGGTAGGGGTATAAATTTTATGATATTAACTGTTTTCTGTGAAAACAGGCGAAATCGGTTGATGCCACGCCCAGTTTTTATACACAGTCGTCCGTCTGTCCTTCCGCATGGCCGTTAACACGATAACTTGAGTAAATTTTGAGGTAACTTGATGAAATTTGGTATGTAGGTTCCTGAGCACTCATCTCAGATCACTATTTAAAATGAACAATATCGGACTATAACCACGCCCACTTTTTCGATATCGAAAATTTCGTAAAACCGAAAAAGTGCGATAATTCATTACCAAAGACAGATAAAGCGACGAAACTTGGTAGATGAGTTGAATTTATGACGCAGAATAGAAAATTAGTAAAATTTTGGACAATGGGCGTGGCACCGCCCACTTTTAAAAGAAGATAATTTAAAAAAAAATTGGATTGGTTTATTGACACGAAATATAACTTTAGAAAAAACTTTATAAAATGGTTGTGACACCTACCATATTAAGTAGAAGAAAATGAAAAAGTTCCGCAGGGCGAAATAAAAAACCCTTAAAATCTTGGCAGGTATTACATATATAAATAAATTAGCGGTATCCAACAGATGATGTTCTGTGTCACCCTGGTCCACATTTTGGTCGCGATCTGGAAAACGCCTTCACATATACAACTACCACCACTCCCTTTTAAAACTCTCATTAATACCTTTAATTTGATACCCATATCGTACAAACACATTCTAGAGTCACCCTGGTCCACCTTTATGGCGATATTTCGAAACGGCGTCCACCTATAGAACTAAGGCCCACTCCTTTTAAAAATACTCATTAACACCTTTCTTTTGATACCCATATTGTACAAACAAATTCTAGGGTCACCCCTGGTCCACCTTTATGGCGATATCTCGAAACGGCGTCCACCTATGGAACTAAGGATTACTCCCTTTTAAAATACCCATTAACACCTTTCTTTTGATACCCATATTGTACAAACAAATTCTAGGGTCACCCCTGGTCCACCTTTATGGCGGTATCTCGAAACGGCGTCCACCTATGGAACTAAGGATTACTCCCTTTTAAAATACTCATTAACACCTTTCATTTGATACCCATATCGTACAAACGCATTCTAGAGTCAACCCTGATCCACCTTTATGGCATATCCCTAAATGGCGTCCACCTATAGAACTATGGCCCACTCCCTCATAAAATACTCTTTAACACCTTTCATTTGATACCCATATCGTACAAACGCATTCTAGAGTCACCCTGGTCCACCTTTATGGCGATATCTCGAAAAGGCGACCACCTATGCAACAACCACCACTCCCTTTTAAAACCCTCATTAATACCTTTAATTTGATACCCATATCGTACAAACACATTCTAGAGTCACCCATGGTCCACCTTTATGGCGATATTTCGAAACGGCGTCCACCTATAGAACTAAGGCCCACTCCCTTTTAAAATACTCATTAACACCATTCGTTTGATGCCCATATTGTACAAACAAATTCTAGGGTCATCCCTTGTCCACCTTTGTGGCGATATCTCGAAACGGCGTCCACCTATGGAACTAAGGATTACTCCCTTTTAAAATACTCATTAACACCTTTCTTTTGATACCCATATTGTACAAACAAATTCTAGGTCACCCCTGGTCCACCTTTATGGCGATATCTCGAAACTGCGTCCACCTATGGAACTAAGGATAACTCCCTTTTAAAATACTCATTAACACCTTTCATTTGATACCCATATCGTACAAACGCATTCTAGAGTCACCCCTGGTCCACCTTTATGGCGATATCTCGAAAAGGCGACCACCTATACAACTACCACCTCTCCCTTTTAAAACCCTCATTAATACCTTTAATTTGATACCCATATCGTACAAACAAATTCTAGGGTCACACCTGGTCCACCTTTATGGCGATATCTCGAAACGGTGTCCACCTCTGGAACTAAGCATCACTCCCTTTTCAAATACTCATTAACACCTTTCTTTTGATACCCATATTGTACAAACAAATTCTAGGGTCACCCCTGGTCCACCTTTATGGCGATATCTCGAAACGGCGTCCACCTATGGAACTAAGGATTACTCCCTTTTAAAATACTCATTAACATCTTTCGTTTGATACCCATATTTTACAAACGCATTCTAGGGTCACACCTGGTCCACCTTTATGTCGATATCTCGAAACGGCGTCCACCTGTGGAACTAAGCATCACTCCCTTTTAAAACACTCATTAACACCTTTCTTTTGATACCTATATTGTACAAACAAATTCTAGGGTTACACCTGGTCCACCTTTGTGGCGATATCTCGAAACGGCGTCTACCTGTGGAACTAAGGATTACTCCCTTTTAAAATACTCATTAACACCTTTCATTTGATACCCATATCGTACAAACGCATTCTAGAGTCACCCCTGGTCCACCTTTATGGCGATATCTCGAAAAGGCGACCACCTATACAACTACCACCACTCCCTTTTAAAACCCTCCTTAATACCTTTAATTTGATACCCATATCGTACAAACAAATTCTAGGGTCACCCCTGGTCCACCTTTATGGCGATATCTCGAAACGGCGTCCACCTATGGAACTAAGGATTACTCCCTTTTGAAATACTCATTAACACCTTTCATTTGATACCCATATCGTACAAACGCACTCTAGAGTCAACCTGATCCACCTTTATGGCTATATCTCAAAAAGGCGACCACTTATACAACTACCACCACTCTCTTTTAAAACCCTCATTAATACCTTTAATTTGATACCCATATCGTACAAACAAATTCTAGGGTCACACCTGGTCCACCTTTATGGCGATATCTCGAAACGGCGTCCACCTGTGGAACTAAGCATCACTCCCTTTTAAAACACTCATTAACACCTTTCTTTTGATACCTACATTGTACAAACAAATTCTAGGGTCACCCCTGGTCCACCTTTATGGCGGTATCTCGAAACGGCGTCCACCTATGGAACTAAGGATTACTCCCTTTTAAAATACTCATTAACACCTTTCATTTGATACCCATATCGTACAAACGCATTCTAGAGTCAACCTGATCCACCTTTATGGCTATATCCCTAAATGGCGTCCACCTATAGAACTATGGCCCACTCCCTCATAAAATACTCTTTAATGCCTTTCATTTGATACGCATGTCATACAAACACATTCCAGGGTTTCCCTCGGTTCATTTTCCTACATGGTTATTTTCCCTTATGTTGTCACCATAGCTCTCAACTGAGTATGTAATGTTCGGTTACACCCGAACTTAACCTTCCTTACTTGTTTGTTTTAGT
>JARSSU010037020.1:0-27817 GCA_029619165.1 Eurosta solidaginis
TTAGTCTCTTTCAGACAGCGATGAATACGACAACAATTGGGCTCAAGCCAATATTGCTCGTGTGCAATTAAGCGTTAGAAAAAAAAGAGAAGATCGCCAAAAAAAAGAATTTGGTGCAAAGCATGGTTTAAAACGAGCAGTTTCTTGGAAAAGTGAGCTTAGTAAAGAATGGAATTCACGTCACAAAAATGATTTTAAAAATTACGTTCGTATGAGGCAAGGCACATTTGACAACTTTTACAAAAAATTTTGCACTCATAACGAAACGGGGATACATAATGAAAGAAGCGATTTCCCCCTCATCACCGCCTTTTTTTTTTTTTCTTTATTTAATGGACGTTGTGGCAGCGCGCTGCCCTCAAGTGGCCACAATGAAACAGGCTAATCTGTTCACGCGATCTGATTTAGTCTATAGATCTAATAACTTTTTATATTGTGCCGAGTCTTTGATGCAGCGGTGTCAAGCGATCACGATCTGAGACTGCTCAGCTACAGAATGACATCTACATCAGCCAAGCGTATACTAAAGAGAACAGAGCAAACGTATTATACATAATTTAGAGAGGTGAGAACAATCTTTTTATAGAAAAAAGGGAGTCCGAGCTATCAAATGTGTTTGAGTGAGAGTTATAATCTTGGCATAAAACGCCGAAAAGGTTCATTTTGTCGAAATTCGTTCTACAATTGTTTCAGCAGAAGAGGTTTGAAATGTATCAATGTCCGATAGGGAACGCAAAAGTTCACTTCATCAGAAGGATATGGCTCGAAATTGACCATTTAAAAGTTTGTCATAATATTACACCAAGCATTTCCCTTCGACAGCAAGAGTTGGAAGATGATAAGTTAATCGATTAGTATAAGGTGGAAGATAGTAAAGAGTCCATGGAAATTTTTAAGGCAAAATAGTAAAAATTGTTTTTGTATTGATTCGAGACTGTACTGCATGGACTTGATAACGCGGATTCCAAATATCGAGCCGTATTCTAATATTGGCTAAACTAATGTTGTAAAAAGTGCTTAGTTATGTAAGGGTCGTTAAATCTTTTGACACCGTTAACAAATGAAAAAACACCTTTGCTTTATTCACTGTAGCATTAATATGAAGATTGAAAACTAAGTTTGGAACCTCATGATCCCAAGTCAATAAAATTATTACAGTTTTAGACTAAGTTGTAATTGTATATGAAGCTGGTGCCCCCCCCGTAAACTCTCCAGAAAAAACAAATGAATTAAATTTTTTGAGATTGAGCGGCATTAATTTCATTGCACCAGGTAACCAACGTAATTCAAATACATTTGAATCAACAGGAATGTCCCACAACCGCAGGCAACATGATTGAAAAGTTTACATCGTCTCGTACATCAAAATTTTGAGTATTAATGTACCAGATATATCGGTTATTAACAACAAGAACAGAATCGGACAAAAAGGATGCCTGAGCAACACAAGAAGGAAACATTGATGACACCAGAAAGTGTATTTTTAAAGATTAATTTTGCGTACGATAACCAAGATACGAAGAAATCCAAACATATAAGACGGGGTTGAAAACCGAGTTGGACTGAGCTTATGAATAAGTATGGGTGTGATACTTTGTCGAAAGCTTTACTGAAATCGGTGTAACTACATCAGTGTGAGGCCTTTTCTAAATCATTGAAACGTGGGGGTAAATTCTAGTAAATTGTGATAGGTGATTGCCCTTACAGAACCCATGCTGCGAGCTTGCAATTATGGGGGAAATAGAGAATGTTTAGGTGGTGGTTAACAATAGCCTCAAATAACTTTGGCTAGCGGATAACTTTGCTATCCCCCGGTAGTTTTCTATTGAAGACCTGCTTCCATTTTATGAAGCGGAATAAGAAAAGATTCCTTCCATATTGTTGGAAAACGCCATAAATAAAGATAAATTAAATAAATCTGTTAGCGGTGATAGATGTGCAGCACATTTTTTAGAAAGTGTGTCGGGATCCTGTCGGGCACGTATGAATATGATACTTTTACAGTTTTTAAATAAGATAGTACATCTTCTGAAGATATAAATGGAGCTCTGATTGAATAACATGAATCAATATGGTATGCTTTAAACTTTACGCTTTCTAGCTAGTGGCAATAGCTTTGAAGACTTAAAACTATTGTATTGTATTTTCATCCTGCATTGTGGTAATGCCTGCCAAAGGTTCTTCTTGATCTTTCATAAAACATAGCAAATCATAGCACCAAAGAGTAGGAACATATTCATCCTCAGCACCAGCACCAGACTTCAAACTATCTCTCTTTTTTCTTTGATTCACGCCGGTATTGCGCCCGCAAACTACTTATTTTTTTTATAACTGCATCCTTTGTGGCATCAGGATCTACTTCTTTTAATTTTCGATTAAAGTCGCATAATCATTATTCTTTTTAATCCTATTACAATAATCTTTGCTTTTTACTTGCCACAATGATGGCAAAGATTTATACATTTCAATAAATTCACTCAGAAATTTTTTATTGTCCATTTACTTTCCGCGCACGTCTGTTCCGATCAGAAATTACTACGATTATGAGCTATTTCGCCATATACGCACGAACAGTTCGCGCAAATGTTCGCCAAAAATTAAAATATTTTGATTTTTGGGCGAACATTTGCGCGAACTGGCAACACCACCATACACGACAGAAAAGGTCGCAGAAACATGACATAACGGGAATGTTCGCGGAAATGTTCGTGTCGTGTATTTGGCGCTTTAGTTGACAAATCAATAACAAATTTAACGCCTATAACAAACCGATAACTTGGCGATAGAAAATGGATAACAAGCCCATTACCTGGCAATAAGAAATGGTTCAGAACTGGGTTTTGATTTCTCTTATTTCCTGAGAGATGTGAGGTTCACTTGATTGAACGAACTACTTCAATTGAAAGAATAAATTTTACCTTTGTTATGTTCGAATGTTCCCAAGTCTGAAAGATACATACGTATATGTATATATGTATCCCGTAGTACACATATATACTATGAAATTTACATGCCTATTTTTGCAAATATTAAACATATACACGAAATTAAAAGGCCATTAAAGTTCAATTATTATTAAGTGATGGCATGTGATCGTCATTTATACGGAGCTTTCCATGACAACTTATACTACCGATGCAACACGGATTTCGCTGAAACTTGAACATCTTTTTTACCTCACGAAAGAGATTTTCTTTAATTGTTTTTCTTCCAGCCTCTCGGTGGATACGAAGTTTTGAAAATTTTTATTTTTTTTAATACTTAACTTTGTAAAAAATGGCGAAATATTTAAATAATTTAATATCTGTGCAATTAAAAACGATAGAATTTCAACTAAATTTGTTACAAAGATATAAAATTTCTCAATTTGTGACTACTCTGCAGAGAAAATGGGAGTCTGCCGCGGAATGCACCAATTTCGTACCACAGGTTCAATGACTCCTCCGAATTGATGCTAATCTGATGCAGGTCGGATAGTTGACAGCAATTCTTATGCGTACAATAGGTTTTCAGTTCGTAGCACATCACAATATTAAAAGGTCGTGAATAGGAGAGAACAGAACTAGTACAAGTACCGTCTCTTAATGACATAGTTCTGCGCTTGTATCGCAACTAGTGCGATGCGCTGCAGGGTATGAACTCAAACAGCTCTTGGCGCAGAATATTATCACCATGCAAGACCACCGTTAAACTCGTTAAGAAGCCCTTAAGCTACGACCAACCTCACTTTTTTCGTTAATCCACCCGCTCTAATTTTATTATATGTAACGCATAATTAATTTCTTTGAAAATTTAATAAACCACTTGATATATTAGTAAATCTCAAGAAATGTTTGAAATGTTTTCGAATTTCGAAATTTGCTTATGAAGGCAAAACTTTAAGAGATAAGTCCGTATGGCTCCATACAAGCCGGATCAACAAGACTTTCACACTACGATAATGATATACAAAAATGGATCTTAATAGTTCTCGTGGCGACCAGTTCACAAATGCCATTAATATGATTCACCATTTTAGAGATATTTTAGTTTAGGCAAAAAATATCTGTATTTACTTAGCGAGTCATGCTCATATTGCTTTATACAATTGTTCTTGTTATTGATATTAGAGAAAAATTGCAAAGTTTACAAACGGCGATGGTTACCAGGACATGTTTCTGAATTTCACTTCTTAATCAGCTAGCTTCTCGGGAGCTGAGTATTGAACTCGATCTCCCAATCCATACTTCATACTGGTGTATCTGATATCAATAAGGAAAAAAATATCGGGCAGAAGGGAATGTTTTCATTACTATGTATAAAGTTACTTAATAAAATTTACCGTTCATTATGTAACTTCTTTAGGGTCGACTCGGCACCACTATTAGGAATTATACTTCTCACTGATAGTACTACTTTTATCGTTTACGGCATGATCACATCCGTGAATGAGTATCTTAGTGTAGTTGAGCGATCACTGATTGTTTTGAGCATGACGATTCTGCCTATTGGCTTGAGGAAAAAAATTTTGAGTTGGGCCAAAAGTATGATAAAATTTCAACAAACCGTAAGCACCATCCATCGCTAGGAAGCGTTTGTATGGAAATGCCCATATGTAAACCATCAATTGCTTCTAAATTTCTGATACAAGCAAACAAGCATACATACGTAGTTAAGTTTATACTTTTATTTTTGGCAATTTAACAACACGTGCAAAGTATTACAAATGTGACAACGGATAGTGAAAAATTTCCGTTTTTCTACAAATGGCTCAAAATCATCATTATTTCATACATAGCAGTGACTTTCTCTTTGCAAAATGAAACGAAACTCATTAACAACTAAATCGAACACCTGCAACGAAATGAACACCAATGAATGCCAAAGTACTAAGTACAATAGATAGCGGTAAATAAAGATGATTTGACATAAAAACTAAACAAATACGAATCTAGCAATAATAGCACAGCAAACAATAACATTTGTGTAATTATTTAGATTTAAAAAAAAATGTATTAAAATGAAGCAAATATTGAAATTGCTAAGTAAAGTTAGAATGAGAACAAGTTGCTGAAATTCGAAATCACTGTCAAACATTAAGGGCAAATGCGGCCTATTTGAGTTCGTTATTGACGGACCAGTTTGAACCTAAATTACTATGAAGCAAATTACTCAAAATCGTTGAAGCTAAAAACCCTTACATTATTTTAAACTAAAAAGACTTCCGAGCCTAAGTTAAATAAAGTTTCGGGAAGAGAAACATCCAAATATTTCAGAAAAAGTTTTCAAGCTGGGCCATCTCTCCGCAGTGGTTCGGCAAAAACTCTCAGTGTATTTCTGCTAGGAAAAGCTGACCAACAAAACTAATTTCTAGGGCGGATGACGTTAGAAAGGAGATAATCCACCTTAACTTCCTTTGAATGATGACCTCAAAATGGTGATGCAAGTTATAAAGTCGTGTTGTTGTAAGTCATAGTTGGATCAACAGTTCGAAATAATAAAATAAAGGTATTGCAGAGAGTATTACCAGTTTCGATACATCACTATTCTGCTAGTAAATAAATGCACAACAAGAGCGAAGCATGCAGCCACACTCAACATGTAACAGCAACTAAGAGCGAAAAAGGAAAGAAAGAGAGACAATCGCATGCATCTAAACAGTAAAGAGCGAAGATGACATTACACACGCATATTCATGTATATAGCTAAATAACCAGCTATGTGATACAGAAATGAGAAATATATAAGCAATTATTTGAGAGGGCTGTTCGTGAAAACTCTAGACAAACCAGCCAACTGAGAGTATAAAAGCAGCACAAGCTGAGTAATAGTCAATCAATTTAATTATGAAACGCTATAAGTGATGTAGGCGAGTAAATTTATTGTGAAAAGTACTACTACCACAGTAGTGTAGTAAATTAAGAAAATTTTGCTATACTGAATATATGAGTTATTTATTGAACAGTTCAGCGATTCAAACTATAACAGAAGGTGCATAATAATCAAGAACTCTGTGAAATTCGTTATAATATGAAAGAAAGCTCTTTTTCATAATACCTTGATGAAACTCCGTAATACCAAATTCTAATATGGTTTGGGGCGCCACTGATATAAAAAGAACAATAAAGCTATAATTAGCTACATTTTTTTGTTCACATATATATATGCAAATGTGCATTAAAACTTGGCAAAAGCGGAAATGGGAAAATAAAAATATTGTATAGTAGAATAAAAACAGCAAAAATTAAAAACTGAATAAGCACTTAAAAGCTTAAAGTCACTGACCTTAGTGCGCTTTAAAGCTGAAATATTTTGCGAACTATGAGCCCGGTTTATTTCATCCAAAAGAAAAAGAAAGTGTAAGAAAATGAAAAAGTAGGGATATGAAAACATGTTAATACAAGAACAAAATTAAAGAAATTAAGACAAACGGCAGACTTTGCGATGCCCGAATATCGGCTTCCTTACTTTGCGAGTCTCGCTTACCCTTTTCACTCTCTAACCCATTATCTTCTACTTTGTATATCTTATTCCATCTCTATCTCTCTCTCTAACTCCCCCAACTGAATTTCATCATAAATGGCATATCTATAACAAAAATTTAATAAATGTTTCAAATAATTTCGGCGATAAAGCAACTTAAATCTTTATCAATAAAGGGTGTGGGAGCGCCCACTTTTCTAAAATTCGAAACAGATAAATATGCCAAGTATATGTATGTATACACTCAAATGTCAATTATTTGATCCAAACAGTCTCAGATTTTGGGCAAAATGACATTTATATTGCTTAGGGTCGTGGGTCGCCCACTTTTCCGTGTGAAACAAAGCAAACTAAACAGAAGATATTATCGTAATCGGTCAAGCGGTTTTGAGTTTTAGCGAGACTTACGTAGAGGAATTAGTTTTTATAAATATTTAAATAAATGGTACATAGCGTTGGTACTTTTTATAAAATAAAAATATTTTTAAACTTGTTCGACTTTACATATATGGGCAAATCCCAAAAACTTTTACTTTTTTTGGATACTCGGGTTTTACACACGGGCAAAAAACTTAAGGCCAGAAAAAAGTACAAGGACATTAAGTTTGACCTTTTGACTATCCGGTCTGGTGATTTTAAAAATCAAGAAAGTTGTAGTAATTTTTTGCAGAACTTCGAAACGTAAAAAACGTCGATTTTTACACTTTTTCAAGCGATACCCTTGATTTTTTATTTTGAATTTTTTCGATAAAATTTTGAGGCATCGCTGAAAGGCTATAGAATTTAAACTGAATGTTGTTTCGAGACGGAGATTCTAAAAGTATGCGCAAAATTATTGTGCCCCTCCAATACTCAAAACTATCATCAATCAAAGTCATTTTCAATATTGAGAGTTTTTTGCTTATAGCTTTTTGAGGCAACTGAGTATTGAAATTTGAATTATGCACGATAATAGCCTATAAGGGACTAAAAATAACCTGGGGCTTCAAATTCTATGTGCCCCTTTCAGTTTTGAAGGTAGAGGCAGAAAAGTGGAAGCACTTGGTTGCGTAAATTTTTTTCAGGAGCATGTTTTTTTACTTTTATCACTTCATACCCGTTTGTTAATTTTTCTCTACATCACAGTAGTATATCATCATTGCCTCATCTTGGAATATTCACGCAAGGAAAGTTATTGATGTTTGTACATGGGGCAAATATACGAAATTTTCGCCAAAAATTGGCAATTGTCAAAAAAGTGTAGAAAAAATTTTTTATTTTTTTTTCAAACCAGGTTTTATTTAAAAGTAAATGAAAAGAAACACAAATTTGGTACAAAAATGAAAAAAAAATATATATTTTCTACACTTTTTGACGATTGCCAATTTTTGACGAAAATTTCGAATATTTGCCCCATGTACACACATCAATAACTTTCCTTGCGTGAATATTCCAAGATGAGGCAATTGATGGTATACTACTGTGGTGTAGAGAAAAAATTAACAAACGGGTATGAAATATTTGACGGTTACCCGGTTTTATATTTTTGCCGATATCTCTAAAACCGGGTTTTGGGTATCAACAAAATTTTACCTAAATATACCCCACATAGATATGTACATCTTTATAAAATTTCGACACAATCGCTTAAGAAGTGTTTAAATAAGTAAAAAAAATTAAGGTTTTCCGGGTTTATATTTTTATCAATATCTCCAAAACCGATCTGGGGTATTAAAACTTTTTTACCTAAACATACTTCTTCACATATCTATATGTTTTTAAAGTTTCAAAAGAATCGTAGAAAGTGTTTAAATAAGTAAAAAAAATTAAGGTTTTCCGGGTTTATATTTTTTAATATCTCCAAAACCGGATCTGGGATATTAAAACTTTTTACCTAAACATACTTCGTTCACATATCTATATGTTTTTAAAGTTTCAAAGAATCGGTAGAAAGGTGTTAAAATAAATGTGTTGCAAACTTTGCAGTAAAAAATATTTGGCGGTTATTCGGTTTTATATTTTTACCGATATCTACAAAACCGGGTCTCGTGTATCAAAAAAATTTTACATAGCTAACAGCTGCATATATCTCCATATTTTTTTAAAATTTCGATATAATCGGTACAGAAGTGTTGAAATAAATGCATATTTAACATTGCGACCTCAATTTATATATATTTTGCTCGATCATTTGACTATATCTTTTTGAGGCATTATGTAAGACGAGTAAAGGCGATGCACTATAGCTACAATTTAACCCTCAATGTTCCTAACAAAAAGATATTTGCGTGATACCATGCTTCAAAAAAAGTTTTTTTTTCTCCAAAAAAAAACCAAAGTTTGGCGGATTTCCCCATATCTATATCCACAGTCTGCCCTAGAAGCTTCAGTATTTTTATCTCTCTTACACAAACCCATTGGCATTTATTTTCTCTTCAGATAAGTATGCAAATAAAACATATGTAGGTATGTAAGTGGGGCATTCCTAGCCCAAATCGGAAATAATCAGATTCTGTATCTAACAATAATTCATAATATTTTAGCATCTGGATGACCGGATTTACGCATTAAGTCATGCATGTCATAAATTGTGACTATAATCTAGATCCCGTACCCGGGTTAAGCGCCTGGTGCGGGAACTGCTTTTGTTCCACCTACTGTTGACGAACATAAATTCGAATCTGTGAAATAATAAAATAATAAATTCGTCTATATGAGAAGCAGCATTTATAGCGCAGTCAGTGTCACACTAGAAATCATATCCTCTCTCGACGAACAATAACTTTTAATCACTCACTCTGATGTTTTTTGGACGTAGAATGCTCCATTAAGTATGAGCCTAACACACTAGATCGCCTACTACATATTCATTAGTTAATGATAGCACACATAGCTCTGTGCTAAATTTAGTTTGTTTTGTTTTTAGATTAAAGAATGCTAGCATTTGTTGGTAGTTTTTTATATTTTGACTTTCGTGCTATGTTGTTTATTAAGTGCACGTGTTTGCACCGCGAGCGATTTTAAGCATCGCAGCTGTGTTAGTCACCTAAAAAAATTCCATCCTCAATTGCAACAACTTGACTCCCACTGACATCAAACAGTTGAGCATGTATACGTACACATGAGGTCCCATGATTATAACAATTATTTGTTACTTCATACGTTGGCTGGATTGCATGGGTGAATTCAACTTTTTTTTTAATAACCAGTGCTTCATTTTATATTTTCATAGATCGTCTTCTCACTTAATAAAAGTGAAAAACACATATTACGAAATAAAAGAGCTCTAGCGGATTTAGGTATTAATTCTTTTCCCGCGTGTATTTACTTACAAATATGACACATACAAACGTGGGTACATCTGGCACGCAATATCAATTCTACCACTGTCTATTGGTGGGGGCTGAAGAACCTGCCCGTTACCCAATATCAAATGAATTTCATGTACATTGTAAATATGTATACCTCGGGGCTTATACTTCCCCAGATGCGATGCTTTTATGAACCCATTGCGGTTAATTGGATTATTTACTGAATTAAGTGCTATGAATAATAAATTGATAAAAAAAAGTGGAACAAAGTTCAAGTTACTGTGAGACAAGTAGTTAGTGAATAAATATCTACCGACCAGAATTATTTTATTTTCACTTAGAAGAGTAGGAACTTTGTGGGACGAAGGTGGTATTTAAAAATTTGGGGAGTCCTATATGTACTAGATTTGCAGACTTGAACTTACTTACATACTTAATAGGCGCTTAATCGTTTAGACGGTTATGGCCGACTAACAAAGCGCACCACTTGCTTCTTCGCTCTGCCAACTGGCGCCAATTGGTCACACCAAGGGAGTTTAATCATTTTCCACCTAATCCTTCCAGCGACGTGGGTGCCGCCCTCTATCTCTGCTTCCATGGGCGGGTTCGGATGAAAATATTTTCTTAGCCAGAGCGACATCTTTCGTAAGCATAACGTGGCCTAAGAGAAAGAATTCCGATGAGAAATGTTTATTTCCGGTTAGTTTCCAATTGTCTTTGCTATTGTATTAGAGTTATTTCCAGATGATTTAGCGACTACTTCCGGACTACTTCATATTATTTACGAGATTATTTTCTAGATCGGTTTGGGACATTTTCAAAATCATGTTAAGATAGTTTCGGGACAGTTTCCGCCCATTTCAGAATCAATTCGTGACTGTTTTAAGGTCATTTCAGAACCGTATCGGGATCACTTCAAGACCATCGCTTGTATTGTTTCTGGGACTATTTCATTGTCAACTCAGATTTGTTTCGTGATTGTTTTCAAAATAATTTTGGGACCATGCCAGAACTGTTTCAGAATTTGTTTTCGTGTCTTCTTTTTGACCATTCCAGGACCCTTTCGAGGTTTTTTTTCAGATCATATCGGTAATATTTCGGCATCATTTCAAGGTTGGTTTACGAATCTTTTTGGCACTATCTCATGATAATTTCAGAACTATTTTTAGATCACTTCAGAACCATTTCGGGACTATTAAACAGGGATCGTGAAATAAAATTCCAAGATTATAGTTTAAATGTTAACCTGATGATAAAAATCAAAAAATAACTATTAAATTTGGACTTTTATTATAAAAGTCATAGTTGTTATGATCACTTATATTAAGTCTGCATTAATTTTTGAAAATTCTAAGTACTTAAAGGATGTGAGATAGACCCACCAAAAGGTATGCCAAAATAACGAGATAAGTTGTCCGTCTGTTTGTTTGTACGCATAATTGTCCCTAAATTTTTTATATGTCTGGATGAAACTTGGTGAGCAGGCATATTTGGGTGTTCGACTATTCATTTGTCGGAATCGACCAGATCGGTCCATTAAAGCATATATCACGCATACAACCAGTTTTTGGATAAAAGGGTCCCCATTTTAACAGATAGAAGCTTGAAATTTTTCACTTGCTTACACAAACCTTCATATGTGCTTGGAAATAATCGTCAAGATCAATCGTATATATTATAATACCCCATAAAACTGATTATTCAGATATTATCAATTTTCGAAAGTCCAACACATTATTATTTAGCTACATTCATGCGAGGTCTAAGACCTTAGGCACAGCCTAAGACAGTCCCATTCCTACTTGTTTCATAATAATTTTAAAAATAAAAAAGTATCAACTTAAAAATTAATTAAAACACATATACATGCATACATATATAGAACGTAGCACTCTGCAAAATTTCCATATCATACTCATATATATATTCACATTATAAAATTAGTATATGAAAACACAAATAAAATGTCAACAAAAAATTCTGTGACAATTTAATAGATGCTTCATGACAAATATGTTTAAATTATTAAAAATATTTAACTACAGGTGCAGCTGAATCAGCCAGAAAAGCTTTCAAATGACGCACAGAGAACAAAAAATTATAAAAAACTTTATATTGCAGGTGGGATACAAAGCTAAGCGGGACAAGTTAGATTTGTCGAAAACAATTTCTATTTTAAATAGGTAAATATTGCAAATTAGCTGAATATATGTTCTACCACATAGAGAAGTTTAAGTTCAAGTTTGCCCAGAAGTTATATACCCAATTGTTGATCAGAAAACAAAAACACTAAGTAGAGTTAGCTAATTTCTGTTATATAGTCCATATAGTCCATACATATGTACATCTATATATATAAAAAGACAGGCTAAAATGTGTGCAAGTTGGTCGCCGGTGTTTGAAGGGATGCGTCGGTCGATTTTGTTCAAACTTTCACATAAGTTGCGTATACCTCACGCGATGGTTATTACGTAGGTTTGGTTGCGATCGAAGCATAGGGTCTCGAGATATAGGTCAAAACGTGGACCCGGGTACCCCTAGAATGTGTTTATAGAATATGGATAAAAAATGAAAGCTGTTGATGATTGCTTTAGTAGAGGGTAGCTTTCATACCTATTAGTGACTAAGGTCTCGGGATATAGGCCAAAACGTGGACCCGGATACCCCTATAATGTGTGTTTAATATGGATATGAAATGAAAGCTGTTGCTGAGAGCCTTAAAGTAATTTGCATTGTGATATTCGATTTAGCCGCACCAACCTGGCAAAACCGATAAATATGCATGCGAAGCCAAAATAAAGACATGAATTAATAATACCCACATACCTATTTACATACGTCCTATTCGATTTGCCTGAAATTTGGTATATAAATTTGTCTATGTTAGTATTTACGATCCTTTTTTTCCGGAAAGTAGACCAGAGACGGACTGGGACTGGGCTTAAGACTAGGACTGGGACTGAGACTCGGAGTGGGACTGGGACTCGAAATGGGACTGGAACAAAATACATACTGGCAATAAGGGATGAAGAAGAATGAGAAGAACTTGAGAGAAGAGAAAATAGAGAAGGAGACTGAGAAAGAGATAGAATGTGACGAAGATGGAGATATATGAAGCGAAAAAAAACGGAGGGAGGAGTGAATGAAATGATTTGGAAAAAGTAAAGTGGGGGGGAGGGAAAAAGCTTATTAAAATGTATGCAGATAGATCAAATTTAGAGCAGAACAACGTCTGCCGGGTCTACTAGTATTTTCATAAAATCATACTTCTGTATGATAAAAAAATAAAGTACTATCGGAAATAAGTTTTAAGCATTTTATACACGTCCGCGTTAAGTTAGGTTAGGTTGAACTGGCCGCTGAATAAATAATGTGTGCATAGTGTTACCAGAATTTTTTTCACGACCAAGCGGAAGAACCACAATCAAGTGCCAGAACTTATTTTATAGAACAAATCTGTCTTCTTATCAAATACTAGAAGTTTTCAAGGACCTAGCTTAATAGCTGCCTGGAGATCTGGCACATCTGATGAGTGTCCTTGACCTGGCACGGCAGAACACAAACACAGAACATGCTCAAGCGTTTCTTCCTGTAGCTAGGTCGTACTTCCTACACCTGCTGTTACTGACGAAGCCTAACTTATAAGCATGTGACACCGGAAGGAAGTGTACAGTTGGTATGCCCATCGCCTATTCTATTTACAGAGGTATGAGCCACTTTGTGAGTTTAATATCATAGGTTTTGCATATGATCTTAGAAAATTTGCGCGCGCTTTTGTCCACGCCTTTCCTACTTGATAGATCAGTTGCCACTCCTGTCTCCTTTTGATTTCTCCAACACGAATTGGGATGTCTATCGTCGATTCAGCGTGTATTGCACTCCCTTTGCCGACTCATCGGACTTTTCATTACATTCTATTCCTTTATGGCCTGGAACGTAGCATAGATGTATGGTCCGGCCTGAGCCAAATTTTTTCAATGATTCTTTGCATTCCAGAATACTTTGTGTTGAAGTACTTTGTGTGTATATATTGACGCGACTGCAACAAAAGCACGCATTTTCCAGAATTTTTGCTGCTTTCTTCACGGCTATTATTTCCGCCTGAAAGACGCTGCAATAATCTGGTAGCCTTTAGGATCTACTTATTTCTGGATCGACATAGTAAACAGAATGCTCGACCCATTCATTTAATTTGCATCCATTCGTATACACGTGTATAATATTTTCTGCGATTTCTGCACCCTGTTACCAACCTTCAGACTCAATTGTGGCCCCATGGTCTCTTTCGAAGCTCAGGCATGGGACCATATATTCCGTTTGCACGCTATTGGGTGGCGCTATACTGCTATGGCCATAAGGCCTAGACTCAATCTAACCCGATGCCTTAAGCCTTGTTGCAGTTGCTAATGCGATTTATAATCTGCATACCCTTTAAAGTTTTTTGGTTTTGTGTGGCTGTCCAGCAAATAAGGACCCCACAGTTAAGTATAGGCTTCACAATTGGCGCAAATATCCAATGAGAAAGTTTAGGTGATAAGCCCTGCATCCTAGCATCCTCTTGCTTGCATACAGTGCCACAGATACTTTCTTCGCTCTCTCTTCCACATGAAGCTTCAACGCCAACTTTATATCTAGGATAATTCCTAGTTTTATTTGCATATTTTTCTTCTAGGGCTACCCTTCCAAGCTAGGATTAAGAAACCTTATATTTTTTAGTAGTAGTTTTTCTACGTTGGCGGTAAACCCGTTTCCTAATGCATATGACTAAAACGTGATCTGCATGTGCCGTGAGTTTGACTGGTCCCATGTTGAGCCGCCTAAGGAATTAATTGATGATCAGCGTCCACTGCGTTGGTCATATTACCCCACCCTGCGGCGTTGCTCTGTTACATAGACCCCATTGCGATGTTCCATATTTCATATGTTCAGAAGCATGATGTTACAATATAGAAGATTTAACAAAATAAATCACAGCTTTGATTTCTGCCTCATTTTCCACATTTTTGTGTGAAAAACAAAACACTTTGGAAACGCTACGCTTCAAATGTGACTAAAATTTTTTGTAAAAAGCATTGCAAATAAAACGAAATGAAGGCGAAAAATACCCGTAACTACAGGCAACTCCCTGTCCGTGGGAATAACCGGCATAACTGTACGACCGCCTGCCCTACAATGCCTGAATCTACACTACATTTACACCGAACGCAAAAGTTCGATCGCTGACCGACTGACTGACAAGCAATCGCCTTACCTTCGTTTGTAATAACAGATCGCCGCCCTTTACCGCCCCACCTTATCAGCTTGATTGTCAGTTATTTTCGGAGCATGTAAACTTGTTAGTATTGTTATTTACCGTTTTATATATAAAAATAATCGTACCTGCCCGACAACAACTGTCACTCACACACACAAACACATGCAAACTTTATTTATATAATTTTTTTATATGTGTTAACCTGACTTAATATCGTTTTTGTGGGTTTGCGGGATGCGCAAATACTACGAAAAAAACCAAATAAAATAAAATAACCGCTAATAACAGTAACAACATTTATACGGCAAATATCAACAGCAGCTATGCGAGAATATCTCAAACTAATGTTTTAAGTATCTGCAGGTGTTCGTTCTACAAAATCATCGCAACAACAAAATGGAAAACAAACAAAACATATTATATGTATAAAAACAACAACAACATTAATTGACAACAACTAAATTAATAAAAACAACGCCAGAAATAAATATAGGTAACAAGTAAGGAAGGCTAAGTTCGGGTGTAACCGAACATTACATACTCAGCTGAGATCTTTGGAGACAAAATAGGGGAAAATCACCATTTAGCAAAATTTACCTAGGGTAACCCTGGAATGTGTTTGTATGACATGGGTTTCAAATGAAAGGTGTTAATGAGTATTTTAAAAGGGATTGGGCCTTAGTTCTATAGGTGGACGCCTTTTCGAGATATCGCCATAAAGGTGGACCAGGGATGACTCTAGAATTTGTTTGTACGATATGGGTATCAAATGAAAGGCGTTAATGAGTATTTTAAAAGGGAGTGTTATAGGTGGACGCCTTTTCGAGATATCGCCATAAAGGTGGACAAGGGGTGACTCTAGAATTTGTTTATACGATATGGGTATCAAATTAAAGGTATTAATGAGGGTTTTAGAAGGGAGTGGCCCTTAGTTGAATATGTGAAGGCGTTTTCGAGATATCGACCAAAATGTGGACCAGGGTGCCCCAGAACATCATCTGTCGGGTACCACGAACAGTATTTCTGCCAAGATCCCAAGGGCGTTTAATTTCGCCTTGCAGAACTTTTTCATTTTCTTCTACTTAATATGGTAGGTGTCACGCTAGGCCGGGTCGATTTGTGGGGAGGCAAAAAAATTGCCCATTGCTCTGTGAAAATCATATTATAGGGATCTAAAACGAATTTTGATGTCCCCCCCCCACCCCTTTGGGACGTGAGGGCAAATTTTGAAAAATCCCACTTTGAAATGCCTATGTTTTTTTCTTTTTGGAGTTTATTTTTCTATTTAGTAATTTATTTAGTCAGAATATATGTAATTGAAAAAATGAATTTAACTTAGTAATAGAAAAGAAATTAAAAAAAATTATTAGAAATTAGCGTTTTTACAACCCCCTTTTAAAACCAAGGCATCACTGTGACACAATTGCAGATCGTAAAATTGCTTGCGTTGTTTTTTTAAGCCACCACAAGACACAGCAGGTAGAATTGAAATTGCCCCTACCCAAAAGTTCGACCCAAAGGGGGGGACATCAGAATTCGTTTTAGAGGTATGGTTCCTTCGGCAAAGTTTCTTATTTTGATCCCTAGAATACGATTTTCACAGAGCAATGAGCGATTTTTAAATCGACCCGCCCTAATGTCACACCCATTTTACAAAGTTTTTCTAAAGTTATATTTTGCGTCAATAAACCAATCCAATTACCATGTTTCATCTCTTTTTTCGTATTTGGTATATAATTATGGAATTTTTTCCATTTTTCGTAATTTTCGATATCGAGGTCACAGTCGGATTTCGGCCATTTTTTATACCAAGATAAAGTGAGTTCAGGTAAGTACGTGAACTGAGTTTAGTGAAGATATATCGATTTTTGCTCAAGTTATCGTGCTAATGGCCGAGCGGAAGGACAGACGGTCGACTGTGTATAAAAACTGGGCGTGGCTTCAACCGATTTCGCCCTTTTTCACAGAAAATAGTTATCGTCCTAGAATCTAAGCTGCTACCAAATTTCACAAGGATTGGTAAATTTTTGTTCGACTTATGGCATTAAAAGTGTTCTAGACAAATTAGATGAAAAAGGGCGGAGCCACACCCGTTTTGAAATTTTCTTTAATTTTTGTATTTTGTTGCAACATATCATTACTGGAGTTGAATGTTGACATGATTTATTTATATACTGTAAAGATAATAAATTTTTTGTTAAAATTTGACTTTTAAAAAAAATTTTTTTTAAAAGTGGGCGTGTTCGTAACCCGATTTTGCTAATTTTTATTAGGCATACATACAGTAATAGGAGTAACGTTCCTGCCAAATTTCATCATGATATCTTCAACGACTGCCAAATTACAGCTTGCAAAATTTTAAATTACCCTCTTTTAAAAGTGGGCGGTGCCACGCCCATTGTCCTAAATTTTTCTAATTTTCTACTTTGCGTCATAAGGTCAACGCACCTACCAAGTTTCACCGCTTTATCCGTCTTTGGAAATGAATTATCGCACTTTTTCGGTTTTTCCAAATTTTCGATATCGCAAAAAGTGGGCGTGGTTATCGTCCGATTTCGTTCATTTTAAACAGCGATCTGAGATGAGTGCCCAGGAACCTACATGCCAAATTTCATCAAGATCCCTCAAAATTTACTCAAGTTATCGTGTTTACGGGCGGACAGACGGACGGACATGGCTAAATGAATTTCTTCTTTCGCCCAGATCATTTTGATATATAGAAGTCTATATCTATCTCGATTAGTTTATGCCGTTACGGATTACCGTTATGCGAACAAAGTTAATATACTCTGTGAGCTCTGCTCAGCTGAGTATAAAAACAAATGCAACAAAAGGGAATCAAGCACACAAATTTAATGTGATGACATTCATGGAGAAGATGAGTAGATCGTGTAAAAGGCACTGGGCCAGATATGTGAAAAAATTTGCGAAACGTTAAAATATTCTAAAATAATTAAGTGGTATTGGAATAAAATTAAATGGCGAGACAAACTTGTAGAAAAAGGGCGCATCCCTTGAAGCTTGCTCCGTAGACGTCCCAATTAGACTGGGGAGATTAAGCGAAGGCGAGAGGTGCACACGATCGACCAAGAGAGAAAGTCATGGGTTGAAGTACGGGAGCTGTAACTTGTCGAAGATTATGTGCCTAACAAAGTTGCTTCTATCATTAAAATGAGAGGACTGTAGACTCATGACGGGTATTCTAACTGGACACTGCCTTCTTGCGTCACATGCCTTAAAATTAGGCTTGGTCAGTGAAAGCAGATGTAGGGAGTGCGGGTTGGAGGAAGACACGATCGAGCACGTTTTGTGCTCGTGCCATGCGCTTGCCAGTCTAAAAGTCCAGCTATTAGGAGTGATACAGCTGTCAGATCTAGAAGCAGCAAGTAACTTAAGTCATAGGAATCTTCTAGAATTTTCCAAGAGGACGAAGTTAGTTTATAACATAGGTCCTGGTTTTTGGTAGGGTTTTTCAGTTTGGTCGTTAAATCAAAGTTCTGGTAACATTACGGACTCATTCAGTCTATGTGAGGTCCTCATGGACCGGCCAGTTCAACCTTACCTCACATGAACTTGTAGATATGTGATAATAATTTAGAGATTGTATTAAACTAAAAAATAATTATAAACTGCAATAATAAATAGATATAGAGGGCAAGACTTGCTAATAACGTACGAAACCGAACACTATATATTCAACTGTATGCTCTCATATATATATTAAGTTATATTTAAAGATAATTGTCACAAACATTGGATGATAGACATATATCTTCTACCGTAAGAAACTATAAAACAGTCATAGAAACAATATTCCGTCCAAATCTCGTTAATATTCGTGGCTTTTTATTCGACTACATAACGAATTGTTGGCTAGAGATCTACTGAGAGATCTACTGCCCCTCATCATTTTGCATTTAAATGAGCCAGATGCATAGATAGTGTAATCAGCGTTTTCCTTATTCCCAAGGCCCTGAATAATTGAATTAATTGACAAATCACTTAATAAGTCCACAAATTCTTCCGCATCATTGCGGAGGACCTTGAATTCATGCACCTGCACGTCGTGTTCGAATAAAAAAGATACGGACTCCTTCCAAATCTATATGGAAGATCGGCCTTCGCGACTTCGACTCCACGGTGGCCAAGGAAGTTGGTCGTCGTAAAGTACGCTATGAAAATTCAGGCTACGAGGAGAGTAAGTCCGACAACACAACGAGGCCATGAGATTTCACAGGCGCCCGACTTCCAATGATTCATTACTGTTGTCTAAGGTGTGAAAAAGCGAGAAAGAGAGATAAGCACGGATGACAGTGATGAGTGACATTTCTGATTCTCATGATATCTCTCAGTGTAGTTCAGGAGGAGTTTAGTAATCGGACTCTTATGATGCCGTCACTGTCTATGAATGCGTTGATTCGAACGAATGGGTTGTTTCTGTGAAATGTTGAGCCGCTTTTAAGAGTTCTCAACTCTGGATAGAGCTATGCGGCTAGAGCAGCCCGTATCCAGAACAATTTTGCATGATGGGAATATTGACTGTTGGATAATTTTCAAGTTTCGCTTTCAAATAAATACGAATACTGAAGCAAAGGAGAATATATATTCATCAAATCCCATTTAAAGTATATCCTTAAGATGGAAGCTTTGAGGAATCTATAGGGACAATCCTGTAGATTGCTGTTTTGATATGCTTCTGTTGATTTGGAATGTCATGAAGACAATTGCTTGTGCAACCATGGTGGGTTTGCCCACAAAATATAATGATCCGCGGGATTTCTTGAGCCAGGAATACTGTTATTATACAGGGCACTAGGTAAAAGATTTTCATTTTGTTCGACTGTCATTCTCGCAAAGTCTTTCCTTTATAAACGTAGTGCCTTAATCCACGTAAGAGCAGCGTTTGAATCAATCCAATCACAAATGATCACCGAACAACTTGACAGAAACTGGGCTATCAAAATGTCACCCCAACCTATGTTATGCAGCTATAATTCCTGTAACAACATTTTTGCCTTCAAAATGGCTGGTGAGATGAAGCCGCGTAGGTCGAATATCTGAGCCAACTCAGGTGATATATACCATTACATAATTGATTTTTGCTGAGTTGATGGTTGACAGCTGAATTGGAACCGATCACCTTGTGATAGCCACAACAAGCCAAGAATTTTTGTAGGAGAATCGGCTAGTGTGACTGGTGTGGATATATCTGCGCTTGAGCGCACTTTTCTGTTTAATGAAATATTATTGTAGTGCCACTGTGCGAGTTGGGGTCCGTCCGCATGGCATAATTTTTTTAACTGGAACGCCCTCATTTGTAGCTCTAAACGGTATCTGCGCCTTCGAAAATAACTTAAATAAACCGATCTAAATCTATGATGGAACTGCCAATGGGTATTTCTGTCCCTCATTTTCTACGAGTGGTAGAAGAGCTCGCACAGCCAAAAAAGGTGGTGCTTTTTTAGTATAAGTCACTATGTTGAGTTGATACGACACTTATGTATTATCTTCGTTTAGCCATAAAACTCATGAATGAGCCAAGTAAGTTTCCCAGATCTCACGAGAAGATTTATCTAGGTTATGCTGGAGCATATCGACAAGAAAGCACTCTCACATATTTTGTCCCCCTCCAAGTAGTTGTAGAGCCTTTATAGCTTTGGTCATGGAAGTGAGAATTTCGTTGCGTGAGATGGAAGTGAGATGGGAGCACCAGGGCAAAAAGGCGATGAGCTGAAAATGAAATTAGTCTTGCTCCTCAAACGATTATCGGTCTTGATTAAGCTTGAATATGGCCTTTTTCGCGTATTCTCAACTAAACTTTTGTTGTTCTATGTCGGGAATCTTGGTTAACATAGCGGCACCAGGAACAAATCATGCTGCTGACAATGATGAGCACGTTGATGGCGTGAGAATTTCGCGCAAACGTATCAAAGATTGGCGGTCATATAAAGTTTGCATTCTGATATCTGTCATTCTACTTGGCAAAGTTACCTGGACTATTAAATGGTCTTTTGTGAAGGCTAAAATAAAATTTAACTCATTAGTTGCACTGTAGAATGCCAGTTAACCCGCAACTGTGAAAATGACTCCAAGACTCAATGCGTGGCTCTTTTAACAACATAATTTTTCAAGCCCTACGATTAGGGGCGCCACATGACTGCACTTTATTCATATGAAATGCTTTTTTACACGTTTATTCTTACACAGTATTATCCATTGAAATATATGCACCTATGAATATGTACATTAGGGTGGACAAAAAAAATTTTTTTTTATTGGATTAATTTTCTCGAATATAAAGCGTAAATCGGCATGGGGAGTTTTCAATTTTTTGTAAAAAGGCCACCAGAGCTCTTGCCATTGCTACCCAAATCATTGGCGATACATAATCCGATAGGAAATTAGAAGATCTACAAAAAATTTATAAAAATATTTTTTTGTTTAGTTTTGCTTTTAATCCCCTTACAAGTTGTATAAAATCTGAATGGGCATAAAGTAATTTTATCTCTTTGGTATTTTGTAAATATTTTAAGAGTAATCCTAAACGATAGCCTGTAAAAAACATCCGCTTTTTATTTTAACTAGAGTTCGTCTCGTGGTTGAAATCCAACCACTACGGGGGAACCACATGTTTGCTTTCTTTTCATTCCCTTTGCTTTCCTTCCCTTTTCTTTCTTTTCCTGCCTTTCCTTTCCTTTGTGTTTTTTTTTCTCCATTAGTCGTTACCATTTTTATTTTATTTCATTTCATTTTATATAATTGATTTTCTTTATTTAATTATATAATATTTATCTTTTTTTAATTCTTTTACATTTTCTTAGTTTTATGGATTCTTACCTTTGTTTTAATTTTATGTTATGTTATTTTGTTTTATTTTCTTTATTACTTTTTATTGTATTTTATTTTGTTTTATTTCATTTAATTTAATTTAATTTTATTTTATTTCATTTTTATCTAATTTTTTTTTATTTTGTTTTATTTTATTTTGTTTTCGTTTTTAATATTTAATTTTATTCATTTTTTATTATACTTTAGTTTGTTTTATTTTGTTATATTTTAATTTACTTTCCTTTACTTTACTTACTTTACTTTACTTTACTCTTTTATTTTTTTTTATATTTTATTTTATTTTATTCTATTTTATTATATTTCATTTTTATCTAATTTTTTTTTATTTTGTTTCATTTATTCTATTTTATTATATTTCATTTTTATCTAATTTTTTTTATTTTGTTTTATTTTATTTTGTTTTCGTTTTTAATATTTAATTTTATTCATTTTTATTATACTTTAGTTTGTTTTATTTTGTTATATTTTAATTTACTTTCCTTTACTTTACTTTACTTTACTTTACTTTACTTTACTTTACTTTACATTACTTTACTTTACTTACTTTACTTTACTTTACTTTACTTTACTTTACTTTACTTTACTTTACTTACTTTACTTTACTTTACTTTACTTTACTTTACTTTACTTATTTACTTTACTTTACTTTACTTTACTTTACTTTACTTTACTTTACTTTACTTTACTTTACTTTACTTTACTTTACTTTACTTTACTTTACTTTACTTTACTTTACTTTACTTTACTTTACTTTACTTACTTTACTTTACTTTACTTTACTTTACTTTACTTTACTTTACTTTACTTTACTTTACTTTACTTTACTTTACTTTACTTTACTTTACTTTACTTTACTTTACTTTACTTTACTTTACTTTACTTTACTTTACTTACTTTACTTTACTTTACTTTACTTTACTTTACTTTACTTTACTTTACTTTACTTTACTTTACTTTACTTTACTTTACTTACTTTACTTTACTTTACTTTACTTTACTTTACTTTACTTTACTTTACTTTACTTTACTTTACTTTACTTTAATTTATTCTATTTCATTTTATTTTATGTTGTTTTATTTAAATGTATTTTATTTTATTTTATTATTGATATTAGAGAAAAAATGTCAAAGTTTACAAACGGCGATGGTTACTAAGACATGTTTCTGAATTTCACTTCTTCATCAGCTAGCCTCCCGGGAGGTGAGTATTGAACTCGAATCTCCAACATTCATACCAGTGTAAAGGCAGATGCTTTTAACCCCTCAGCCATATGAATGCCCCCTGCTCGCTTTGCAATTGGTCTCAAAGTATTGCCTTTGTTGTTATTACTTTTTATTCACCATTTAGGTACATATAATTCTATATGATGTTTAATCATAATGGTGTGGAATTTTTATTTTGTTATATTTTATTTTATTGTATTTTATTTTGTTTTATTTTATTTTATTTTATTTTATTCTGTTTCAGTTTGTTTTATTTTATTTTATCTTATCTTATTTTATTCCATTTTATATTATTTTATTTCATTTTATTTAATTTTATTTTATGTTATTTATTTTATATTATTTTGTCAAATTTTTTTATTTCATTTTTAATCAAACAAAAAAACTTACAATAATTTTACAAATCAAAAATACAGGTCTTGTTTGCTTTTGTAAACATATTGAATATCACGTTATAAACATTTAATAAAAAGCCAAAATTTTACAGGCTTTCTTTTGGATGTTCTGAAAAACATTTCGTATAGAATATACTATACCAAAGAAAAAATAATATTTTTTTGTCCCACCTTATGTACATGTATGTAAATATAAACATGTGTTGACCGATTATTTCTGCAAATAAATTGCGTGCAAATTTTGTGTGCGCCTAGATTTTACATTTATTACCATTTGTTTCTTTATGTTTTTGTGTAATTGTTAATATTTTTTTGCCTTTTATTTAGTGTTGCATAAAAATGAGGTCATTGTAAATGCTTGAAAAGTGTTTCACAACTACATAGCCATCATTGTTTTGTTTTGTTAATAGTTTTTTTTGCCGCTCCATTGCCCATCGCTCTTCGTACTTATTGTACAATCATATCTACATAATACATACATACACATTTGTTGCGCTTTTTTGCGTTCTTCAAATCGCTTGACACCTTAACGTCATTATTATAGTCAGTATTTTTGTTGTTGTAACTCGCATGTTACTGCTACATATCTAAATACGTATCTACGTATATGCATATGTGCAAAGTGCCACTGATTTCGTTGTTTTTGCTCAGTTCTATTAATTATTTGTTTTTAGTTGCACAAAGTTTTTTCACCACCTTTTGAGTTTTATTACTTTTTTTTTAAATTTGCAGTCCAAATTCAAATTTCACGGGTTTATTCTCTCACAATAGGCTTTTTCTTGTTTTGTTTCATCTACTTGCATCTACCTTCATATATGAGTGTATTTGTGAGTGAGTGTGTGTGTGTTTTATTGTAATTTGTCATCTGCGTGAATGCGAAACTCATTTGCATTGCAAAATACCTTTTTGTTGTTGACATACATACACACAAACGTACATACATCTGTATTAAAAATAAATAATAATATTTGTAAAAATAAAACAAATCTGTTTATGCAACTATTTATATTAGGGTGGTCCCTCTTATCAAAAAAACTTTTTTCAGTCTCACTCCTTTATGTCTTAATACTATGTCAAAGAAACAAACAGATGGGTCGCAAAGGGTTCAAAGCTTAGGTTCTTCAGTCGAAATCAAAATTTATCGTATTCTATAAACTATAAAACTAATAATGTTTTATTTTTTAGGACCGCCCTTATGACATAGTATTGTAACGAATTTACTTGCAAATCCTCTTATTTGCCCTTTTGCTAAGTTCGTATCACTAAACTGTTGAATAAATAACACATCAAATATCACTGTTTAGCATCGGCTTAGAGATAGCAGCACCCCTTAGTTTTGCTAATATTCGTAACAGTATAATTCTTTAGTTAATAGCGTTATTTGTTTTATACGCTTTACGCAGGCAGGACTACTTTAAAACTTAATGTTACTCATACGCCCTGTAGTACCTGCATTAAAATTGTGGTGCCGAACGAAATATCCATAATTCATAGACAAATCGATGCAACCGAAGAAAATAGTTGCCTGTATGCTTTTATGTCCGAAGTTGAGCTCCCTGCAATGCTCGTACTAGTTTAAAGTTGAGCAACTCCGCAATTATTTGCAAGAGCTTCTCCGGGTCATTTCAAACACACTCTCTCTCAAGCGCGCCGCCGTAAGTTCTGCTTTCACTGGTTAATATAAAAGTGTGGATCTGGAGGTTGGAAGAGCTCCATGACGGCAGTCGGTTGCTGCTCTGCGAAGCAAAATCTTACAATAACTAGACAGGTCAATACGCATGTATGCAATTTTGATGTGTCATCCAAAAAAATATATACTTACCACGGTCACACTCTTACCAGGTGGATCGTGTGTGTAATATTTAGTTCCATTGAAATATACCCCGTAATTTGACAAGATCTGGCCCTGCTGTTCTCGTTCAAGAAAGTTCTACGGCTCACGTTTAAGCACATTTCCTTCGACACCTTATAGCAACAAACTGTGCTCAGACGATGGCATTTACCGGGACTCTTTTGGGCTCAGAAATGGCATTTACTGACCGTGAACTCCGTTTCCATCACTGAAGATTGCAGTCTTGATGTTGCGCCAGCACGCACGACCTTGTCTTATATTATAAATATGGAATCAGTCTACGTTCACACCCGTAATGAAGTCTGCTTCTCGACGCAATTCAAAATCTGCAAAAGATTAGTGAGGCCCTCACGAAAAGGCCAGCTCAGTCTAACCTTGCCCAAGCTTCAAAAAAATAGTGCAAGGCGTATGATTAATTGAGTGTAGTATATATTCTATTTATTTATTTATTTATATTTGAGTCATACATGACGAGAGTGCACTTTCAGACTCATGACAAAACTTTGGATGGCTTGGTGTAAGTAATAAATGTTAAGTGAACAATATAAATATTACAAGATTATACAATTACATAAAATAAATAAATGTAAGGCCCGATAACCTCCGAAGAGATCTAATGCCGAGCTTCTCTTCCAATTTGTGTTCGTGCTCCTCTTGATTTCCCTACAAATTTGGCGGACGGGACCTACATGTTTTATGCCGACTCCGAACGGCATCTGCAAGACAGATGAGTTTTCACTGAGAGCTTTTCATGGCAGAAATACACCCGGAGCGCTTGCCAAACACTGCCGAGGGGCGACCCCGCTTAGAAAAACTTCTTCTAATTGAAAAACCTTATTTCTAAAATTTTGATATTGTTTTGCCCAGGTGAGAACCCAGGGCATACGTTGTGGTAGGCGGAGCACGTTACCATCACACCACGGTGGCCGCCATTATACAATTACAATATTGATCAAAACTTACATGTAGTGAAGCTACAAATTTGGCTTTAGAGCTAAATAAATTAGAGGCAAAAGAACCCGATGGAGTGTTAAATTCTCTTAAAGTTATTTAGATAGTGCATAAGCACTGCTGACTTGTTTTAAGAAAAAAAATCGTTATTCCTAAGACAACGCTGACGGACATGGAAAAATATACGTTCAATTAAAAAAGGGCAATCTATTATATGAAATATTTATGTCAGAGATGGCCACATCGCACATTTAGTGGACCTTCGCCTAAAAGTCGTGTGAGTGCAGCGACAGAAATTCAGAGAAGAAGCATTGAATCCGCTGTCGCATGCATTTTAAGCAGTAAAAATCTAATTCTTACTTTCTCTCTTCAAACTTCCTTAACCCACTGCGCTACCAAAAAAAAATTGTTAGTGTTTGTATTCACATTTCTGCTGGCATTAGGCACCTCCAATCCAGAGCTCGTCATCTAGTGAGATGATTATTCGCGCCTATTTCACACATTTTACTATTCCCTTCCGTTTAGTAGTCGCTAAGCAAGAGTCGTTGCAACATCGGAGGAGGCTATTCCAAACGTCCATGCGCAAAAGTTTAAACTTATGTTAGCACTATACTATAATTTAATTGTTTTGTAGACTCATGTAATAAAAAAACTCTTTGTATAGCATATTTACGAAACACTTCTTTAACTGTTAAGAAATATGCGTACATTTGTCGTGACTTGTTACCCGTTAATCAACGACTAAACCACCCCCACTGCGATGATCGCACTCTTACCAGTACAGTTGCAGTTTCAATTTTGGTGATCACTACTATGATCTTTATATATAAAAATTACGTGTCACATTGTTTGTCCGCGATGGACTCCTAAAGTACTGAACCGATTTTGAATTTGTTTTGCACCTCGTATGTAGTTTGATCTAACTTGAAATATAGGATAAGTTATATCTCAGTTTATAGTCGCAATATTATTTTATTGCACATTTTTTATATGTTTATACGTAATAATAAAATGTTACGTATACGCACCGGCACTCATATTTTCAGTTGGTGTGGGTATACTTCCGTGTAATTGGTTGGTGTTTAATTAAACAACGTGCTTATCAATAAAAAATATTATAGCGAATGATATCAAGTATAGCACATCACCAGACCCGTCGAAAGGGAGATTACCCCCGGACCACGGGTTTCTGAGGGGGTCCGCGATTTAGAAGTACTAAGACATAAATTCAGGAGAGTCTTTAGTTGTTCCATGTGCAATTTTTAAGCCGAATTTCGAAAGCAACGAATATCTGCATTTCGTTTTAATATTGTAGGTGTGAAAAATAAAAATCTATATATATAAAAGGAAATCTAAAATGTGTGTTAGTTGGTCGCCGGTGTTTGAAAAGTTGCGTCGGTCGATCTTGTTCAAACGTGGACAAACGAGACATGAGTTAATAATACCTACATACCTATTTACATATGTCCTATTCGATTTGCCTGAAATTTTGTATATAAATTTGCCTATATTAGTATTTACGATCCTTTTTTCCGAGAAG
>JARSSU010037021.1:0-19592 GCA_029619165.1 Eurosta solidaginis
CAAAACGACTACGTATTTTAAACATGCTAACCTTAGCCCGGTAAGCAAAATTAAAAAAAACGCAATATGTAGGCTACACGAGAACGGAGACGTCGAGTAACCAAAACAAATGCGTTAAACAAATTCGTACACGTTATTTATCAATTTAACTCTAGAATTAAAGGATATACAACGAGAAACAACGTTTGACAACCTTTAAACAGTTTTAATAACTATCTCAAAAATTGTCGCTCTGATGCAAACAACTGATGAGTTATCTACTTAATTTGATGAACAAAACGACTTACGTATTTAACATGCTAACCTTTAGCCCGGTAAGCAAATTAAAAAAAAACGCAATATGTAGGCTACACGAGAACGGAGACGTCGAGTAACCAAAACAAATGCGTTAAACAAATTCGTACACGTTATTTATCAATTTAACTCTAGAATTAAAGGATATACAACGAGAAACAACGTTTGACAACCTTTAAACAGTTTTAATAACTATCTCAAAAATTATCGCTCTGATGCAAACAACTGATGAGTTATCTACTTAAATTTGATGAACAAAACGACTTACGTATTTTAACATGCTAACCTTTAGCCCGGTAAGCAAATTAAAAAAAAACGCAATATGTAGGCTACACGAGAACGGAGACGTCGAGTAACCAAAACAAATGCGTTAAACAAATTCGTACACGTTATTTATCAATTTAACTCTAGAATTAAAGGATATACAACGAGAAACAACGTTTGACAACCTTTAAACAGTTTTAATAACTATCTCAAAAATTGTCGCTCTGATGCAAACAACTGATGAGTTATCTACTTAAATTTGATGAACAAAACGACTTACGTATTTTAAACATGCTAACCTTTAGCCCGGTAAGCAAATTAAAAAAAAACGCAATATGTAGGCTACACGAGAACGGAGACGTCGAGTAACCAAAACAAATGCGTTAAACAAATTCGTACACGTTATTTATCAATTTAACTCTAGAATTAAAGGATATACAACGAGAAACAACGTTTGACAACCTTTAAACAGTTTTAATAACTATCTCAAAAATTATCGCTCTGATGCAAACAACTGATGAGTTATCTACTTAAATTTGATGAACAAAACGACTTACGTATTTTAAACATGCTAACCTTTAGCCCGGTAAGCAAATTAAAAAAAAACGCAATATGTAGGCTACACGAGAACGGAGACGTCGAGTAACCAAAACAAATGCGTTAAACAAATTCGTACACGTTATTTATCAATTTAACTCTAGAATTAAAGGATATACAACGAGAAACAACGTTTGACAACCTTTAAACAGTTTTAATAACTATCTCAAAAATTATCGCTCTGATGCAAACAACTGATGAGTTATCTACTTAAATATGATGAACAAAACGACTTACGTATTTTAAACATGCTAACCTTTAGCCCGGTAAGCAAATTAAAAAAAAACGCAATATGTAGGCTACACGAGAACGGAGACGTCGAGTAACCAAAACAAATGCGTTAAACAAATTCGTACACGTTATTTATCAATTTAACTCTAGAATTAAAGGATATACAACGAGAAACAACGTTTGACAACCTTTAAACAGTTTTAATAACTATCTCAAAAATTGTCGCTCTGATGCAAACAACTGATGAGTTATCTACTTAAATTTGATGAACAAAACGACTTACGTATTTTAAACATGCTAACCTTTAGCCCGGTAAGCAAATTAAAAAAAAACGCAATATGTAGGCTACACGAGAACGGAGACGTCGAGTAACCAAAACAAATGCGTTAAACAAATTCGTACACGTTATTTATCAATTTAACTCTAGAATTAAAGGATATACAACGAGAAACAACGTTTGACAACCTTTAAACAGTTTTAATAACTATCTCAAAAATTGTCGCTCTGATGCAAACAACTGATGAGTTATCTACTTAAATTTGATGAACAAAACGACTTACGTATTTTAAACATGCTAACCTTTAGCCCGGTAAGCAAATTAAAAAAAAACGCAATATGTAGGCTACACGAGAACGGAGACGTCGAGTAACCAAAACAAATGCGTTAAACAAATTCGTACACGTTATTTATCAATTTAACTCTAGAATTAAAGGATATACAACGAGAAACAACGTTTGACAACCTTTAAACAGTTTTAATAACTATCTCAAAAATTATCGCTCTGATGCAAACAACTGATGAGTTATCTACTTAAATTTGATGAACAAAACGACTTACGTATTTTAAACATGCTAACCTTTAGCCCGGTAAGCAAATTAAAAAAAAACGCAATATGTAGGCTACACGAGAACGGAGACGTCGAGTAACCAAAACAAATGCGTTAAACAAATTCGTACACGTTATTTATCAATTTAACTCTAGAATTAAAGGATATACAACGAGAAACAACGTTTGACAACCTTTAAACAGTTTTAATAACTATCTCAAAAATTATCGCTCTGATGCAAACAACTGATGAGTTATCTACTTAAATATGATGAACAAAACGACTTACGTATTTTAAACATGCTAACCTTTAGCCCGGTAAGCAAATTAAAAAAAAACGCAATATGTAGGCTACACGAGAACGGAGACGTCGAGTAACCAAAACAAATGCGTTAAACAAATTCGTACACGTTATTTATCAATTTAACTCTAGAATTAAAGGATATACAACGAGAAACAACGTTTGACAACCTTTAAACAGTTTTAATAACTATCTCAAAAATTGTCGCTCTGATGCAAACAACTGATGAGTTATCTACTTAAATTGATGAACAAAACGACTTACGTATTTTAAACATGCTAACCTTTAGCCCGGTAAGCAAATTAAAAAAAAACGCAATATGTAGGCTACACGAGAACGGAGACGTCGAGTAACCAAAACAAATGCGTTAAACAAATTCGTACACGTTATTTATCAATTTAACTCTAGAATTAAAGGATATACAACGAGAAACAACGTTTGACAACCTTTAAACAGTTTTAATAACTATCTCAAAAATTGTCGCTCTGATGCAAACAACTGATGAGTTATCTACTTAAATTTGATGAACAAAACGACTTACGTATTTTAAACATGCTAACCTTTAGCCCGGTAAGCAAATTAAAAAAAAACGCAATATGTAGGCTACACGAGAACGGAGACGTCGAGTAACCAAAACAAATGCGTTAAACAAATTCGTACACGTTATTTATCAATTTAACTCTAGAATTAAAGGATATACAACGAGAAACAACGTTTGACAACCTTTAAACAGTTTTAATAACTATCTCAAAAATTATCGCTCTGATGCAAACAACTGATGAGTTATCTACTTAAATTTGATGAACAAAACGACTTACGTATTTTAAACATGCTAACCTTTAGCCCGGTAAGCAAATTAAAAAAAAACGCAATATGTAGGCTACACGAGAACGGAGACGTCGAGTAACCAAAACAAATGCGTTAAACAAATTCGTACACGTTATTTATCAATTTAACTCTAGAATTAAAGGATATACAACGAGAAACAACGTTTGACAACCTTTAAACAGTTTTAATAACTATCTCAAAAATTGTCGCTCTGATGCAAACAACTGATGAGTTATCTACTTAAATTTGTTGAACAAAACGACTTACGTATTTTAAACATGCTAACCTTTAGCCCGGTAAGCAAATTAAAAAAAAACGCAATATGTAGGCTACACGAGAACGGAGACGTCGAGTAACCAAAACAAATGCGTTAAACAAATTCGTACACGTTATTTATCAATTTAACTCTAGAATTAAAGGATATACAACGAGAAACAACGTTTGACAACCTTTAAACAGTTTTAATAACTATCTCAAAAATTATCGCTCTGATGCAAACAACTGATGAGTTATCTACTTAAATTGATGAACAAAACGACTTACGTATTTTAAACATGCTAACCTTTAGCCCGGTAAGCAAATTAAAAAAAAACGCAATATGTAGGCTACACGAGAACGGAGACGTCGAGTAACCAAAACAAATGCGTTAAACAAATTCGTACACGTTATTTATCAATTTAACTCTAGAATTAAAGGATATACAACGAGAAACAACGTTTGACAACCTTTAAACAGTTTTAATAACTATCTCAAAAATTGTCGCTCTGATGCAAACAACTGATGAGTTATCTACTTAAATTTGATGAACAAAACGACTTACGTATTTTAAACATGCTAACCTTTAGCCCGGTAAGCAAATTAAAAAAAAACGCAATATGTAGGCTACACGAGAACGGAGACGTCGAGTAACCAAAACAAATGCGTTAAACAAATTCGTACACGTTATTTATCAATTTAACTCTAGAATTAAAGGATATACAACGAGAAACAACGTTTGACAACCTTTAAACAGTTTTAATAACTATCTCAAAAATTGTCGCTCTGATGCAAACAACTGATGAGTTATCTACTTAAATTTGATGAACAAAACGACTTACGTATTTTAAACATGCTAACCTTTAGCCCGGTAAGCAAATTAAAAAAAAACGCAATATGTAGGCTACACGAGAACGGAGACGTCGAGTAACCAAAACAAATGCGTTAAACAAATTCGTACACGTTATTTATCAATTTAACTCTAGAATTAAAGGATATACAACGAGAAACAACGTTTGACAACCTTTAAACAGTTTTAATAACTATCTCAAAAATTGTCGCTCTGATGCAAACAACTGATGAGTTATCTACTTAAATTTGATGAACAAAACGACTTACGTATTTTAAACATGCTAACCTTTAGCCCGGTAAGCAAATTAAAAAAAAACGCAATATGTAGGCTACACGAGAACGGAGACGTCGAGTAACCAAAACAAATGCGTTAAACAAATTCGTACACGTTATTTATCAATTTAACTCTAGAATTAAAGGATATACAACGAGAAACAACGTTTGACAACCTTTAAACAGTTTTAATAACTATCTCAAAAATTGTCGCTCTGATGCAAACAACTGATGAGTTATCTACTTAAATTTGATGAACAAAACGACTTACGTATTTTAAACATGCTAACCTTTAGCCCGGTAAGCAAATTAAAAAAAAACGCAATATGTAGGCTACACGAGAACGGAGACGTCGAGTAACCAAAACAAATGCGTTAAACAAATTCGTACACGTTATTTATCAATTTAACTCTAGAATTAAAGGATATACAACGAGAAACAACGTTTGACAACCTTTAAACAGTTTTAATAACTATCTCAAAAATTGTCGCTCTGATGCAAACAACTGATGAGTTATCTACTTAAATTTGATGAACAAAACGACTTACGTATTTTAAACATGCTAACCTTTAGCCCGGTAAGCAAATTAAAAAAAAACGCAATATGTAGGCTACACGAGAACGGAGACGTCGAGTAACCAAAACAAATGCGTTAAACAAATTCGTACACGTTATTTATCAATTTAACTCTAGAATTAAAGGATATACAACGAGAAACAACGTTTGACAACCTTTAAACAGTTTTAATAACTATCTCAAAAATTGTCGCTCTGATGCAAACAACTGATGAGTTATCTACTTAAATTTGTGAACAAAACGACTTACGTATTTTAAACATGCTAACCTTTAGCCCGGTAAGCAAATTAAAAAAAAACGCAATATGTAGGCTACACGAGAACGGAGACGTCGAGTAACCAAAACAAATGCGTTAAACAAATTCGTACACGTTATTTATCAATTTAACTCTAGAATTAAAGGATATACAACGAGAAACAACGTTTGACAACCTTTAAACAGTTTTAATAACTATCTCAAAAATTGTCGCTCTGATGCAAACAACTGATGAGTTATCTACTTAAATTTGTTGAACAAAACGACTTACGTATTTTAAGCATGCTAACCTTTAGCCCGGTAAGCAAATTAAAAAAAAACGCAATATGTAGGCTACACGAGAACGGAGACGTCGAGTAACCAAAAACAAATGCGTTAAACAAATTCGTACACGTTATTTATCAATTTAACTCTAGAATTAAAGGATATACAACGAGAAACAACGTTTGACAACCTTTAAACAGTTTTAATAACTATCTCAAAAATTGTCGCTCTGATGCAAACAACTGATGAGTTATCTACTTAAATTTGTTGAACAAAACGACTTACGTATTTTAAACATGCTAACCTTTAGCCCGGTAAGCAAATTAAAAAAAAACGCAATATGTAGGCTACACGAGAACGGAGACGTCGAGTAACCAAAACAAATGCGTTAAACAAATTCGTACACGTTATTTATCAATTTAACTCTAGAATTAAAGGATATACAACGAGAAACAACGTTTGACAACCTTTAAACAGTTTTAATAACTATCTCAAAAATTGTCGCTCTGATGCAAACAACTGATGAGTTATCTACTTAAATTTGTGAACAAAACGACTTACGTATTTTAAACATGCTAACCTTTAGCCCGGTAAGCAAATTAAAAAAAAACGCAATATGTAGGCTACACGAGAACGGAGACGTCGAGTAACCAAAACAAATGCGTTAAACAAATTCGTACACGTTATTTATCAATTTAACTCTAGAATTAAAGGATATACAACGAGAAACAACGTTTGACAACCTTTAAACAGTTTTAATAACTATCTCAAAAATTGTCGCTCTGATGCAAACAACTGCTGAGTTATCTACTCAAATTTGTTGAACAAAACGACTTACGTATTTTAAACATGCTAACCTTTAGCCCGGTAAGCAAATTAAAAAAAAACGCAATATGTAGGCTACACGAGAACGGAGACGTCGAGTAACCAAAACAAATGCGTTAAACAAATTCGTACACGTTATTTATCAATTTAACTCTAGAATTAAAGGATATACAACGAGAAACAACGTTTGACAACCTTTAAACAGTTTTAATAACTATCTCAAAAATTGTCGCTCTGATGCAAACAACTGCTGAGTTATCTACTCAAATTTGTTGAACAAAACGACTTACGTATTTTAAGCATGCTAACCTTTAGCCCGGTAAGCAAATTAAAAAAAAACGCAATATGTAGGCTACACGAGAACGGAGACGTCGAGTAACCAAAACAAATGCGTTAAACAAATTCGTACACGTTATTTATCAATTTAACTCTAGAATTAAAGGATATACAACGAGAAACAACGTTTGACAACCTTTAAACAGTTTTAATAACTATCTCAAAAATTGTCGCTCTGATGCAAACAACTGCTGAGTTATCTACTAAATTTGTTGAACAAAACGACTTACGTATTTTAAGCATGCTAACCTTTAGCCCGGTAAGCAAATTAAAAAAAAACGCAATATGTAGGCTACACGAGAACGGAGACGTCGAGTAACCAAAACAAATGCGTTTAAAACAAATTCGTACACGGTATTTATCAATTTAACTCTAGAATTAAAGGATATACAACGAGAAACAACGTTTGACAACCTTTAAACAGTTTTAATAACTATCTCAAAAATGTCGCTCTGATGCAAACAACTGCTGAGTTATCTACTCAAATTTGTTGAACAAAACGACTTACGTATTTTAAGCATGCTAACCTTTAGCCCGGTAAGCAAATTAAAAAAAAACGCAATATGTAGGCTACACGAGAACGGAGCCGTCGAGTAACCAAAACAAATGGGTTAAACAAATTCGTACACGTATTTATCAATTTAACTCTAGAATTAAAGGATATACAACGAGAAACAACGTTTGACAACCTTTAAACAGTTTTAATAACTATCTCAAAAATTGTCGCTCTGATGCAAACAACTGCTGAGTTATCTACTCAAATTTGTTGAACAAAACGACTTACGTATTTTAAGCATGCTAACCTTTAGCCCGGTAAGCAAATTAAAAAAAAACGCAATATGTAGGCTACACGAGAACGGAGACGTCGAGTAACCAAAACAAATGCGTTAAACAAATTCGTACACGGTATTTATCAATTTAACTCTAGAATTAAAGGATATACAACGAGAAACAACGTTTGACAACCTTTAAACAGTTTTAATAACTATCTCAAAAATTGTCGCTCTGATGCAAACAACTGCTGAGTTATCTACTCAAATTTGTTGAACAAAACGACTTACGTATTTTAAGCATGCTAACCTTTAGCCCGGTAAGCAAATTAAAAAAAAACGCAATATGTAGGCTACACGAGAACGGAGCCGTCGAGTAACCAAAACAAATGGGTTAAACAAATTCGTACACGGTATTTATCAATTTAACTCTAGAATTAAAGGATATACAACGAGAAACAACGTTTGACAACCTTTAAACAGTTTTAATAACTATCTCAAAAATTGTCGCTCTGATGCAAACAACTGCTGAGTTATCTACTCAAATTTGTTGAACAAAACGACTTACGTATTTTAAGCATGCTAACCTTTAGCCCGGTAAGCAAATTAAAAAAAAACGCAATATGTAGGCTACACGAGAACGGAGCCGTCGAGTAACCAAAACAAATGCGTTAAACAAATTCGTACACGTTATTTATCAATTTAACTCTAGAATTAAAGGATATACAACGAGAAACAACGTTTGACAACCTTTAAACAGTTTTAATAACTATCTCAAAAATTGTCGCTCTGATGCAAACAACTGCTGAGTTATCTACTCAAATTTGTTGAACAAACGACTTACGTATTTTAAGCATGCTAACCTTTAGCCCGGTAAGCAAATTAAAAAAAAACGCAATATGTAGGCTACACGAGAACGGAGCCGTCGAGTAACCAAAACAAATGGGTTAAACAAATTCGTACACGTTATTTATCAATTTAACTCTAGAATTAAAGGATATACAACGAGAAACAACGTTTGACAACCTTTAAACAGTTTTAATAACTATCTCAAAAATTGTCGCTCTGATGCAAACAACTGCTGAGTTATCTACTCAAATTTGTTGAACGAAACGACTTACGTATTTTAAGCATGCTAACCTTTAGCCCGGTAAGCAAATTAAAAAAAAACGCAATATGTAGGCTACACGAGAACGAGCGTCGAGTAACCAAAACAAATGGTTAAACAAATTCGTACACGGTATTTATCAATTTAACTCTAGAATTAAAGGATATACAACGAGAAACAACGTTTGACAACCTTTAAACAGTTTTAATAACTATCTCAAAAATTGTCGCTCTGATGCAAACAACTGCTGAGTTATCTACTCAAATTTGTTGAACAAAACGACTTACGTATTTTAAGCATGCTAACCTTTAGCCCGGTAAGCAAATTAAAAAAAAACGCAATATGTAGGCTACACCAGAACGGAGCCGTCGAGTAACCAAAACAAATGGTTAAACAAATTCGTACACGTTATTTATCAATTTAACTCTAGAATTAGAGGATATACAACGAGAAACATCGTTTGACAACCTTTAAATAGTTTTAAATAACTATCTCAAAAATGGTCGCTCTGATGCAAACAACTGCTGAGTTATCTACTCAAATTTGTTGAACAAAACGACTTACGTATTTTAAGCATGCTACCTTTAGCCCGGTAAGCAAATTAAAAAAAAACGCAATATGTAGGCTACACGAGAACGGAGCCGTCGAGTAACCAAAACAAATGGGTTAAACAAATTCGTACACGGTATTTATCAATTTAACTCTAGAATTAGAGGATATACAACGAGAAACAACGTTTGACAACCTTTAAATAGTTTTAATAACTATCTCAAAAATGGTCGCTCTGATGCAAACAACTGCTGAGTTATCTACTCAAATTTGTTGAACAAAACGACTTACGTATTTTAAGCATGCTATCCTTTAGCCCGGGTAAGCAAATTAAAAAAAAACGCAATATGTAGGCTACACGAGAACGGAGCGTCGAGTAACCAAAACAAATGGGTTAAACAAATTCGTACACGGTATTTATCAATTTAACTCTAGAATTAAAGGATATACAACGAGAAACAACGTTTGACAACCTTTAAATAGTTTAAATAACTATCTCAAAAATTGTCGCTCTGATGCAAACAACTGCTGAGTTATCTACTAAATTTGTTGAACAAAACGACTTACGTATTTTAAGCATGCTAACCTTTAGCCCGGTAAGCAAATTAAAAAAAAACGCAATATGTAGGCTACACCAGAACGGAGCGTCGAGTAACCAAAACAAATGGGTTAAACAAATTCGTACACGGTATTTATCAATTTAACTCTAGAATTAGAGGATATACAACGAGAAACAACGTTTGACAACCTTTAAATAGTTTTAATAACTATCTCAAAAATGGTCGCTCTGATGCAAACAACTGCTGAGTTATCTACTCAAATTTGTTGAACAAAACGACTTACGTATTTTAAGTATGCTAACCTTTAGCCCGGTAAGCAAATTAAAAAAAAACGCAATATGTAGGCTACACGAGAACGGAGCCGTCGAGTAACCAAAACAAAATGCGTTAAAACAAATTCGTACACGGTATTTATCAATTTAACTCTAGAACTAAAGGATATACAACGAGAAACAACGTTTGACAACCTTTAAACAGTTTTAATAACTATCTCAGAAATTGTCGCTCTGATGCAAACTGCTGAGTTATCTACTCAAATTTGTTGAACAAAACGACTTACGTATTTTAAGCATGCTAACCTTTAGCCGGTAAGCAAATTAAAAAAAACGCAATATGTAGGCTACACGAGAACGGAGCCGTCGAGTAACCAAAACAAATGGGTTAAACAAATTCGTACACGGTATTTATCAATTTAACTCTAGAAATAAAGGATATACAACGGGAAACAACGTTTGACAACCTTTAAACAGTTTTAATAACTATCTCAAAAATTGTCGCTCTGATGCAAACAACTGCTGAGTTTATCTACTCAAATTTGTTGAACAAAACGACTTACGTATTTTAAGCATGCTAACCTTTAGCCCGGTAAGCAAATTAAAAAAAACGCAATATGTAGGCTACACGAGAACGAGCCGTCGAGTAACCAAAACAAATGGATTTAAACAAATTCGTACACGGTATTTATCAATTTAACTCTAGAATAAAGGATATACAACGAGAAACAACGTTTGACAAACTTTAAACAGTTTTAATAACTATCTCAAAAATTGTCGCTCTGATGCAAACAACTGCTGAGTTATCTACTCAAATTTTTTGAACAAAACGACTTACGTATTTTAAGCATGCTAACTTTTAGCCCGGTAAGCAAATTAAAAAAAAACGCAATATGTAGGCTACACGAGAACGGAGCCGTCGAGTAACCAAAACAAATGGGTTAAACAAATTCGTACACGGTATTTATCAATTTAACTCTAGAATTAAAGGATATACAACGAGAAACAACGTTTCACAACCTTTAAACAGTTTTAATAACTATCTCAAAAATTGTCGCTCTGATGCAAACAACTGCTGAGTTATCTACTCAAATTTGTTGAACGAATGACTTAAGTATTCTAACCATGCTTAACCTTTAGGCCGGTAAGTTTATTAGAAAAACGCAATATGTAAGCTAACGAGGAAGGAGCCGTCGAGTAAACAAAACAAAATGGTTAAAAAATTCGTACGCGGTATTTATCAGATTTAACTCTAGAATTAAAGGATACAGAACTAGAAACAACGTTTGGAACCCTTTAAAACTTTAAATAACTATATCAAAATTATTGTTCTGAAACCAACAACTATTGAGTGATCTACTCAAATTTGTTGAACGAAACGACTTAAGTATTCTAACCATGCTTAACCTTTAGGCCGGTAAGTTTATTTAGAAAAACGCAACATGTAAGCTAACGAGGAAGGAGCCGTCGAGTAAACAAAACTAAATGGTTAAAAAATTCGTACGCGTATTTATCAGATTTAACTCTAGAATTAAAGGATATAGAACGAGAAACAACGTTTGAAACCCTTTAAAAACTTTTAATAACTATATCAAAAATATTGTTCTGAAGCCAACAACTGCTGAGTGATCTACTGAAATTTGTTGACGAAACGACTTAAGTATTCTAACCATGCTTACCCTTTAGCCCGGTAAGCTTATTTAGAAAAATGCAATATGTAAGCTAACGAGGAAGGAGCCGTCGAGTAAACAAAACAAAATGGTTAAAAAAATTCGTACGCGGTATTTATCAGATTTAACTCTAGAATTAAAGGATATAGAACTAGAAACAACGTTTGAAACCCTTTAAAAACTTTAAATAACTATATCAAAAATTATTGTTCTGAAGCCAACAACTGCTGAGTGATCTACTCAAATTTGTTGAACGAAACAACTTAAGTATTCTAACCATGCTTAACCTTTAGGCCGGTAAGTTTATTTAGAAAAACGCAATATGTAGGCTACACGGGAATGGAGCGGTCGAATAACCAAACGAATAGGTTAAAAAAATTCGTACGCAGTTTTTATCATATTTAGCTCTAAAATTAAAGGATATAGAACGCGAAACAACGTTTGAAACCCTTTAAAAAGTTTTAATAACTATATCAAAAATTATTGTTCTGAAGATAACTACTGCTGCGACGTATGCGGTATTTATCAGTTTTTAACTCTAGAACTGAAGGACATAGAACGAGAAAACAACGTTTGAAACCCTTTCAAAACTTTAATAACTATAACAAAAATTATTGTTCTGAAGCCAACAACTGCTGAGTGATCTACTCAAATTTTTTAAACGAAATGACTTAAGTATTCTTACCATGCTTAACTTTAGGCCGGTAAGTTTATTTAGAAAAACGCAATATGTAAGCTAACGAGGAAGGAGCCGTCGAGTAAACAAAACAAAATGGTTAAAAAAATTCTTATGCGGTATTTATCAGTTTTAACTCTAGAATTAAAGGATATAGAACGAGAAAAAACATTTGAAACCCTTTAAAAACTTGTAGTAACTATATTAAAAATTATTGTTCTGAAGCTAACAACTGCTGAGTGAACTACTCAAATTTGTTGAGCAAAACGACTTAAGTATTCTAACCATGCTTAACCTTTAGGCCGGTAAGTATATTTAGAAAAACGCAATATGTAAGCTAACGAGGAAGGAGCGGTCGAGTAACCCAAACGAATGGGTTAAAAAAATTCGTACGCAGTTTTTATCATATTTAGCTCTAATATTAAAGGATATAGAACGAGAAACAACGTATGAAACCCTTTAAAACTTTTAATAACTGAAGCTAACAACTGCTGAGTGATCTAAGGAAGGAGCGGTCGAGTAACCCAAACGAATGGCTTAAAAAATTCGTACGCAGTGTTTATCATATTTAGCTCTCATATTAAAGGATATAGAACGAGAAACAACGTTTGAAACCCTTTTAAAAACTTTTAATAACTATATCAAAAATTATTGTTCTGAAGCCAACAACTGCTGAGTGATCTACTCAATTTGTTAAACGAAACGACTTAAGTATTCTAACCATGCTTAACCTTTAGGCCGGTTAGTTTATTTAGAAAAACGCAATATGTAAGCTAACGAGGGAGGAGCCGTGGAATAAACAAAACAAATGGTTAAAAAAAATTCGTATGCGGTATTTATCAGTTTTTGCTCTAGAATTAAAGGATATAGAACGAGAAACAATGTTTGAAACCCTTAAAAACTTTTAATAACTATCTAAAAAATTATTGTTCTGAAGCCAACAACTGCTGAGTGATCTACTCAAATTTGTTAAACGAAACGACTTAAGTATTCTAACCATGCTTAACCTTTAGGCCGGTAAGTTATTTAGAAAAAACGCAATATGTAGGCTAACGAGGAAGCAGCCGTGGAGTAAACAAAACAAAATGGTTAAAAAATTCGTGTGCGGTATTTATCAGTTTTAACTCTAGAATTAAAGGATATAGAACGAGAAACAACGTTTGAAACCCTTTAAAAACTTTTAATAACTATATCAAAAATTATTGTTCTGAAGCCAACAACTGCTGAGTGATCTACTCAAATTTGTTAAACGAAAACGACTTAAGTATTCTAACCATGCTTAACCTTTAGGCCGGTAAGTTTATTTAGAAAAACGCAATATGTAGGCTAACGAGGAAGGAGCCGTGGAGTAAACAAAACAAAATGGTTAAAAAAAATTCGTATGCGGTATTTATCAGTTTTAACTCTAGAATTAAAGGATATAGAACGAGAAACATCGGTTGAAACCCTTTAAAAACTTTTAATAACTATCTAAAAAATTATTGTTCTGAAGCCAACAACTGCTGCGTGATCTACTCAAATTTGTTAAACGAAACGACTTAAGTATTCTAGCCATGCTTAACCTTTAGGCCGGTAAGTTTATTTAGAAAAACGCAATATGTAGGCTAACGAGGAAGGAGCCGTGGAGTAAACAAAACAAAATGGTTTAAAAAAAATTCGTATGCAGTATTTATCAGTTTTAACTCTAGAATTAAAGGATATAGAACGAGAAACATCGGTTGAAACCCTTTAAAAACTTTTAATAACTATCTAAAAAATTATTGTTCTGAAGCCAACAACTGCTGAGTGATCTACTCAAATTTGTTAAACGAAACGACTTAAGTATTCTAACCATGCTTAACCTTTAGGCCGGTAAGTTTATTTAGAAAAACGCAATATGTAAGCTAACGAGGAAGGAGCCGTGGAATAAACAAAACAAAATATTAAAAAAAAATCGTATGCGGTATTTATCAGTTTTAACTCTAGAACTAAAGGATATAGAACGAGAAACAACGTTTGAAACCCTTTAAAAACTTTTAATAACTACATCAAAAATTATTGTTCTGAAGCCAACAACTGCTGAGTGATCTACTCAAATTTGTTAAACGAAACGACTTAAGTATTCTAAACATGCTTAACCTTTAGGCCGGTAAGTTTATTAGAAAAACGCAATATATAGGCTACGCGGAGATGGAGCGGTCGCGTAACCCAAACGAATGGGTTTAAAAAAATTCGTACGCGGGATTTATCAGTTTAACTCTAGAATTAAAGGATATAGAACGAGAAACAACGTTTGAAACCCTTTAAAAACTTTTAATAACTATATCAAAAATTATTGTTCTGAAGCCAACAACTGCTGAGTGATCTACTCAAATTTGTTGAACGAAATGACTTAAGTATTCTAACCATGCTTAACCTTTAGGCCGGTAAGTTTATTTAGAAAAACGCAATATGTAAGCTAACGAGGAAGGAGCCGTCGAGTAAACAAAACAAAATGGTTAAAAAAATTCGTACGCGGTATTTATCAGATTTAACTCTAGAATTAAAGGATATAGAACTAGAAACAACGTTTGGAACCCTTTAAAAACTTTTAAATAACTATATCAAAAATTATTGTTCTGAAACCAACAACTATTGAGTGATCTACTCAAATTTGTTGAACGAAACGACTTAAGTATTCTAACCATGCTTAACCTTTAGGCCGGTAAGTTTATTTAGAAAAACGCAATATGTAAGCTAACGAGGAAGGAGCCGTCGAGTAAACAAAACTAAATGGTTAAAAAAATTCGTACGCGGTATTTATCAGATTTAACTCTAGAATTAAAGGATATAGAACGAGAAACAACGTTTGAAACCCTTTAAAAACTTTTAATAACTATATCAAAAATTATTGTTCTGAAGCCAACAACTGCTGAGTGATCTACTGAAATTTGTTGGACGAACGACTTAAGTATTCTAACCATGCTTACCCTTTAGCCCGGTAAGTTTATTTAGAAAAATGCAATATGTAAGCTAACGAGGAAGGAGCCGTCGAGTAAACAAAACAAAATGGTTAAAAAAATTCGTACGCGGTATTTATCAGATTTAACTCTAGAATTAAAAGATATAGAACTAGAAACAACGTTTGAAACCCTTTAAAAACTTTAAATAACTATATCAAAAATTATTGTTCTGAAGCCAACAACTGCTGAGTGATCTATTCAAATTTGTTGAACGAAACGACTTAAGTATTCTAACCATGCTTAACCTTTAGGCCGGTAAGTTTATTTAGAAAAACGCAATATGTAGGCTACACGGGAATGGAGCGGTCGACTAACCCAAACGAATAGGTCAAAAAATTCGTACGCAGTTTTTATCATATTTAGCTCTAAAATTAAAGGATATAGAACGCGAAAAAACGTTTGAAACCCTTTAAAAAGTTTTAATAACTATATCAAAAATTATTGTTCTGAAGATAACTACTGCTGCGACGTATGCGGTATTTATCAGTTTTAACTCTAGAATTGAAGGACATAGAACGAGAAACAACGTTTGAAACCCTTTCAAAACTTTTAATAACTATAACAAAAATTATTGTTCTGAAGCCAACAACTGCTGAGTGATCTACTCAAATTTTTTAAACGAAATGACTTAAGTATTCTTACCATGCTTAACCTTTAGGCCGGTAAGTTTATTAGAAAAACGCAATATGTAAGCTAACGAGGAAGGAGCCGTCGAGTAAACAAAACAAAATGGTTAAAAGAATTCTTATGCGGTATATATCAGTTTTAACTCTAGAATTAAAGGATATAGAACGAGAAAAAACATTTGAAACCCTTTAAAAACTTGTAGTAACTATATTAAAAATTATTGTTCTGAAGCTAACAACTGCTGAGTGAACTACTCAAATTTGTTGAGCAAAACGACTTAAGTATTCTAACCATGCTTAACCTTTAGGCCGGTAAGTATATTTAGAAAAACGCAATATGTAAGCTAACGAGGAAGGAGCGGTCGAGTAACCCAAACGAATGGGTTAAAAAATTCGTACGCAGTTTTTATCATATTTAGCTCTATATTAAAGGATATAGAACGAGAAACAACGTATGAAACCCTTTAAAAACTTTTAATAACTGAAGCTAACAACTGCTGAGTGATCTAAGGAAGGAGCGGTCGAGTAACCCAAACGAATGGCTTAAAAAATTCGTACGCAGTGTTTATCATATTTAGCTCTCATATTAAAGGATATAGAACGAGAAACAACGTTTGAAACCCTTTAAAAACTTTTAATAACTATATCAAAAATTATTGTTCTGAAGCCAACAACTGCTGAGTGATCTACTCAAATTTGTTAAACGAAACGACTTAAGTATTCTAACCATGCTTAACCTTTAGGCCGGTAGTTATTTAGAAAAACGCAATATGTAAGCTAACGAGGAAGGAGCCGTGGAATAAACAAAACAAAATGGTTAAAAAAAATTCGTATGCGGTATTTATCAGTTTTTACTCTAGAATTAAAGGATATAGAACGAGAAACAACGTTTGAAACCCTTTAAAAACTTTTAATACTACATCAAAAATTATTGTTCTGAAGCCAACAACTGCTGAGTTATCTACTCAAATTTGTTAAACGAAACGACTTAAGTATTCTAACCATGCTTAACCTTTAGGCCGGTAAGTTTATTTAGAAAAACGCAATATATAGGCTACGCGGGGATGGAGCGGTCGCGTAACCAACGAATGGGTTAAAAAAATTCGTACGCGGGATTTATCAGTTTTAACTCTAGAATTGAAGGATATAGAACGAGAAACAACGTTTGAAACCCTTTAAAAACTTTAATAACTATATCAAAAATTATTGTTCTGAAGCCAACAACTGCTGAGTGATCTACCAAATTTGTTGAACGAAACGACTTAAGTATTCTAACCATGCTTACCCTTTAGGCCGGTAAGTATATTTAGAAAAATGCAATGTGTAAGCTAACGAGGAAGGAGCCGTCGAGTAAACAAAACAAAATCGTTAAAAAAACTCGTACGCGGTATTTATCAGATTTAACTCTAGAATTAAAGGATATAGAACTAGAAACAACGTTTGAAACCCTTTAACAACTTTAAATAACTATATCAAAAATTATTATTTTGAAGCCAACAACTGCTGAGTGATCTACTCAAATTTGTTGAACGAAACGACTTAAGTATTCTAACCATGCTTAACTTTAGGCCAGTAAGTTATTTAGAAAAATGCAATATGTAAGCTAACGAGGAAGGAGCCGTCGAGTAAAGAAAACAAATGGTTAAAAAATTCGTACGCGGTATTTATCAGATCTAACTCTAGAATTAAAGTATATAGAACGAGAAACAAAGTTTGAAACCCTTTAAAAACTTTTAATAACTATATCAAAAATTATTGTTCTGAAGCCAACAACTGCTGAGTGATCTATTCAAATTTGTTGAACGAAACGACTTAAGTATTCTAACCATGCTTAACCTTTAGGCCGGTAAGTTTATTTAGAAAAACGCAATATGTAGGCTACACGGGAATGGAGCGGTCGAATAACCCAAACGAATGGGTTAAAAAAATTCGTACGCAGTTTTATCATATTTAGCTCTAAAATTAAAGGATATAGAACGCGAAACAACGTTTGAAACCCTTTAAAAAGTTTTAATAACTATATCAAAAATTATTGTTCTGAAGATAACTACTGCTGCGACGTATGCGGTATTTATCAGTTTTAACTCTAGAATTGAAGGACAGAGAACGAGAAACAACGTTTGAAACCCTTTCAAAACTTTTAATAACTATAACAAAAATTATTGTTCTGAAGCCAACAACTGCTGAGCGATCTACTCAAATTTTTTAAACGAAATACTTAAGTATTCTAACCATGCTTAACCTTTAGGCCGGTAAGTTTATTTAGAAAAACGCAATATGTAAGCTAACGAGGAAGGAGCCGTCGAGTAAACAAAACAAAATGGTTAAAAAAATTCTTATGCGGTATATATCAGTTTTAACTCTAGAATTAAAGGATATAGAACGAGAAAAAACATTTGAAACCCTTTAAAAACTTTTAGTAACTATACAAAAAATTATTGTTCTGAAGCTAACAACTGCTGAGTGAACTACTCAAATTTGTTGAGCAAAACGACTTAAGTATTCTAACCATGCTTAACCTTTAGGCCGGTAAGTATATTTAGAAAAACGCAATATGTAAGCTAACGAGGAAGGAGCGGTCGAGTAACCCAAACGAATGGGTTAAAAAAATTCGTACGCAGTTTTTATCATATTTAGCTCTAATATTAAAGGATATAGAACGAGAAACAACGTATGAAACCCTTTAAAAACTTTTAATAACTGAAGCTAACAACTGCTGAGTGATCTAAGGAAGGAGCGGTCGAGTAACCCAAACGAATGGCTTAAAAAATTCGTACGCAGTTTTTATCATATTTAGCTCTCATATTAAAGGATATAGAACGAGAAACAACGTTTGAAACCCTTTAAAAACTTTTAATAACTATATCAAAAATTATTGTTCTGAAGCCAACAACTGCTGAGTGATCTACTCAAATTTGTTAAACGAAACGACTTAAGTATTCTAACCATGCTTAACCTTTAGGCCGGTTAGTTTATTTAGAAAAACGCAATATGTAAGCTAACGAGGAAGGAGCCGTGGAATAAACAAAACAAAATGGTTTAAAAAAAATTCGTATGCGGTATTTATCAGTTTTTACTCTAGAATTAAAGGATATAGAACGAGAAACAACGTTTGAACACCCTTTAAAAACTTTTAATAACTACATCAAAAATTATTGTTCTGAAGCCAACAACTGCTGAGTTATCTACTCAAATTTGTTAAACGAAACGACTTAAGTATTCTAACCATGCTTAACCTTTAGGCCGGTAAGTTTATTTAGAAAAACGCAATATATAGGCTACGCGGAGATGGAGCGGTCGCGTAACCAACGAATGGTTAAAAAAAATTCGTACGCGGGATTTATCAGTTTTAACTCTAGAATTAAAGGATATAGAACGAGAAACAACGTTTGAAACCCTTTAAAA
>JARSSU010037022.1:0-10684 GCA_029619165.1 Eurosta solidaginis
AGTCCCACCAATCACAAACTTATCATCCAGCAACTCTAGGAACTCTTAGTTATGAATATAAGCTTTTTAATTTCACATTGGATAGTACAATTTACAACGTAAGTCCTGCCTTATATGTCGAGGTGTCAACTGCGGTACTTGCGTCATGATTTCAGAATCCGAAAGCTTTGCTACCGACGTATAAAAGATATTGTTGCGGAGCTGGCAACACTATGTCACCACCGTCCTTTGTTATTCGTTTGTCATTTTCAACATCGAAAAAAGCGACATATGTACCGACGGTTTTCGCGAATAACTTTAAACGAGATAAAAAATGTATTCTGCTTTCGGATTCTGAATCTTGACGCAAATACGCGGTCTCTTGATACCGCTATCGCATGTGCGACCCGAATTTTAAGTGCAGGCCTTAAGTTGAAAGTTTACTAAATTTGGAAGTATAAAGCTGTATATTCTAACTAAGAGTTTCCTAGAGTCTGGGCGGATGATAATTTTGTGATACGTACCGCCACCCCTCGAAAAAAGAGAAAGTTGAAAATCTTGCACTTATCTAAATATTCCCCCAATATATTTTTATCTTTGTAGAACATTATAAGGGTGTGGCACGTACGACATAAATGCAAACAACATACACTAATCATGTCTTTGTTTTTGTAAAACCCTTAATAATTGTTAGTCTAATATTATTTGGGGTATTTCGTGTGTGATGGTAGCGTGCTCCGCCTACCACACCGTATGCCCTGGGTTCAACTCCCGGGCAAAGCACATCAAATTTTAGAAATAAGATTTTTTCAATTAGAAGAAATTTTTCTAAGCAGGGTCGCCCCTGGCAGTGTCTGGAAACGCTCCGATTGTATTTCTGCCGATGAAAAGCTCTCAGTGAAAACTCATCTGCTTGCAGATGCCGTTCACTGGAGTCGGCATAATAAACATGTCGGTCCCTGCTCCGTGCTAATTTGTAGGGAGAAAATCAAGACGAGCACGACGCAAATTGGGAAGTGAAGTCCGGCCTTAGATCTTCTTCGGAGGTTATCGGGCGCGCCTTACATTTTTTTTTTTTATGATATTCTGCACTTGTTTCCGATTAGTATACATTATTTAAAATTATTCAGAGAATTACATGATAAGGAAATGATTTGAAATGAATACATTGATATGTATGTTTGTTTGCATCAATCATACCAACATCGTTTATAAAGACAAAAACGTAATAGGACCGAGATGGCTGCCCTGAGGCCACCGGAGGGAACATCGATGACATTCGAACAAATTTTTTTAAAATGACTCTTTGAGTTCACCGCAAAGATATATGAGATCCAGCGAGTTAGGGCCAGGTTGAGAACCAGCAATTCGAGTTTTAAACAAGTAATTAAGTGGCGTACTTTGTCAATGCTTTGCTTAAATCAGTGTATATAACTCGGTATATGATTGTTTCCTAACCCATTAAAGCGGAGTTTATAAATTCAAGCAAATTGGTTGTGGTTGATTTGGCTCTACAAAAGCCATGCTGAGAAACTATCTATCAATGTAGAAATCGAAAGGTAAGGTGATTAGTAACGATTGCTTCGAAGGCTTTAGGGATAGCGGAGAGCTTTGCTATTCCACGATAGGTTTTTTCCAATAGACGACTTTGCTTCCCTTTGTATGGAGTGGATAAGAAAAGATTCCTTCCAGCCGTCGGGAAAATTCCATTTTTTAAAGAGAGGTTAAACAGATCATAAAGGGGTGGTAAATTCTTCCCGCATTTCTTAAGAAAACATGTTGGGATAAATCGGGACCGTATTTGAAGGATTATTTTAGGTTCTTTAGATGTAGTAGAACATCTTCAGGCAGCAAATATGGGGCAATAGATTGAGTTACTAGAATGGAGCTCATAAACGTATAATTTGTGAGGTGATGAAGTCACCGCCCACAGCAGCGTAATTGGAGTGAAACAATTGACGAAAGAAGTTTGCAATTTCTGTGATCGTCGCTGGAAATGCTATTTCTAAACTTCAATTTGGCAGAAAGAAATCCTTAGTTCTGCGTTTAGAATTTACGAAAATCATAAAAAGAACTTCGGGTGGCAAATATCTTTCTTTTAATTGTACATATGTACTACTTTATAACACTTTTTATTAGTTTCGAAATACTTATACGGAAATATCGTATCTGTGCATAATGAGATGTAAACGGGTCCTCTATATAATTTGTCAATAACGTGATTTCTTATTTTTTAAAGCTTTTAATCTTTAAGTAACCAGGCTTTCACTGGTTCATGTACGATCATTGCATTTGGCACATTTTTTCATAAAGTATAAATGTTTTTATTAAAATGTAAAACGTTTTTCCTCTACATCCTCTTTATATCGAGCGGGCCCGGTGTAGTCCTCAGAAAGCTCTTTATTTAATTGTGAATTAGTTTGTGTGAAAAAGTCAAAGCATCTGGTAAGGCAACTGTATTGTTAGTGCAGCCGACTTCGTTGGCTTAAGATTTCGTAAGTTATCTCAAGAGAAGGATGGCTAAGCGTCTTCTGGCAAAACAAGAGGTCCACACCGATTATATAGAGAATTTGATATTCGTCAACAAATTGCTGAAGTCTAGATTTTCCATACTATTCGGAAAGACGTTGATCTGATTACTGGCAAAGATCGTATTCCATCCAAAAAGTCATTTGTTATGCATCTTTGGATGATACGGGTACAAATTGTGATCAACGGTATTCCATATATATGTGGCAGGTTAAAGTCGCCGAAAAACAATCATTGAGTCCGTGGGCTTTATCATCGCATTGACTGATTGTAACAGTGAAATATGGTCATATACCCTGATAGATAAGAATACGGTGGAATATAGCCAACGGCTAAGTAAATAGGACCCCGGCCTAGTAAGATTCGGAGGCATTTAACCTCGATGGAATCAACTTCGGCTAATAACATCTTCAGATAGATTGAAGAATTTACTGCTACCAAGACACCACCTCCGTCCTATTTAGCGATCATTTCTATAGTCTGATTACTCCACCGCAAAATTTCGGATTTTAAAACATTGGGTTTCAGTCATGTTTCGGTAAAAGTCAGAATAATTATAGTTTACAGTGAAATGTTTCAATATAGTCCAGTTAATTTAGTATTTAGCCTCTAACGTTTTGTAGAAATGCTTACGCAAGATGTTAAATTAAGTTTTTGGATCGGGAACTTTGAGGAGGATTTTTGCTTAACATTTTGAGTAATCCGCATAGTCTTATGCCAAATTGGCGAACAAAAGCCCTGCGGCCAAAATGGCTCTGTCCAAAAGTTATCAAAATCTTTGAGTAGACGTCAATTCTAAATGAAGAAATGTTTCTTTCGGTAATTCAATTTTAATTTTCTTTAAAGGTCTGCCGTCAGCCTTAATTTTCGTAGTGACATAAGACTTGATTATCTTCACGGAAGTGTCCTTTGTCCAAAGCTAGATACAAAAATCTATTTTTTTTTAGCGGACTACAACCCCCAGCTTCTTAGCCGCTGCTTCTGAATAGAAGTCACAGATTGAAAAGTTACAGTTTTTCAGGAGTTACGTTTGAGACTCTAAGGTTTTTTTTTTTTCCGCGGCCTTCCTTACAGTGGATGGAACCACAGCTTGCGGTTAGGGAAGCAAGTCTATGAGCTCCACTGCGGAGATTAATGTTTCGGAGCTAGGATTAAGATTCAAAGCGTTAGGTTGAGATTCAAGAGTGTTTTTTTGTTATTACCGCGGTTGTCTTACTTTCTATTTAAACAATGCGGATTTGAACAAGCCATCGTAGTGATTGCACTTTTCCGTGATTATGAAAACTCTTTAGCAATTTCAGAAAAACCATTTCGTGTTTGTCTAACTTTTTAAATAGGTCAACCTCAGTTGACTGCATTAATGCATAACCACGTACTCCCTGCTCCCCATCATTGACATTGGTCAACCACTCTAAGCCGTCAGGTCCCGCGTACTTTCCATGGGCGAGCCCCTCGCAAAGCCAGCAAAAGAACAAAACGTTCGATTCGCTTTTTACCTGACAGTTTTGAAAATGCAAGTCATTTTTTTAATAGAAAGGTGAAAAGAAACTAGTATAAGAAATAGAAATGTAGAGCTATGTTTTGTAAATTACAAAGAAAAAACAGTTGAATAGCACTGGAATTAGAGGTTTATATATAAGCAACTCTGAAGTTTGGAGCTTAGCGGTACTAGCATTTTAGAGTCACTGTCACTTGACACTTAAGGCGACGCAACGCTGGCGAAGAGGAGTAAATTGCTAGAAAAACAAAATTGCGCACAAAAACATTGCAAGTGAAGGTGCCAATCAAAATTGCAAAAAACACAAATGCACAATGAGTCGGCAAACCAAAATTATATAAGATTGATTGGAAACTTTAAAAATTCACAAAATCTTAACTTTTAAGCAAGCAAGCCAATTTGTATTAAATTAACTCTAGGTTTCGAACTTATTTTTGTCACAAACTAGTATTACAATTTAAGATATTATTTTAAAACTCGCAAAATAACACAGCAAAATAATGCGACTGCACAGCTATAATGACGTTTCGGGTCTTCGGCCTTATTCCACACGTAGAAGCCCCTTTGAACGTTTTCCGAAACCAAATAAATTTTTACGAGGGGAATGCAATGACTTGGTTGAAAACCCCATCAGGATTCACCTCTTCATTATGTGATATAATTGAAAAGGCCAGCTTAACCAAGCTTGAAGGAACTCTAAAACCAGCATTCATAAATGGAATAAAGATTCCAGAAATTTACTTACAACTCCTACAAGAAGTATATGAACATTTCCTTTATACAAAATTAGGATAACTCAGAGTGTGGTCCGAGGATGTGGCCAACGAGATAGGATTTGCGTATAAAGAGACAGAACATATTAGGGCCCTAGAACTCAAAAGAAAATATGGAACAAATCTTGTGAAAAGTATTATTTTCCCAAAATGCTATTAAGATAAAAAATTTCACTTCTACTGTGAACCTGCCTTGCTAACAATCATGTAGGCATCCGGCAGTACCACCGATAAAATAGACTCCAGTGCCGAAATATCCATGCACAAATAGTACATGTGACATTTTGAAATCAAGGGGAAGAAATTTTTATCTTGCATAGACAAATTTCAAATATTGCCAAGCTTTTCACATTAAAAACAAAGCCATCCGTCACTCTCCGCGCTAAGCTAGCCAAAGTAATACCTATTTCCACAACATTCCTAAAATGATGCCACCGACAATGAAAGTGGATTTATGACTCCCTTGGTATGTAACTACATAAGAGTTTTTGGATCGAACTATATCAACTCCAATACAAAGAACGAAGCAAACGGCCAGATGAAAAATCCACTCTACCATTATTGATATTTATCGGTGCCTCCGGAAAGAAATAAATACGCTAGACCAAAGAATTGGTGTATATGCTGTCGATCTTTACAACACAACATACCAATCTAACGAAGAGAGCCTAGCGACATATTTTTCAACAGACCGAAGAATTAACTACAAGGCCTAAACCAACTTCAAAAGTACGGTCCCACAAGGAGATCAGGGAACAAATCAGAGAAACCAGGAGTTAAGAATCTCCGATTGAATAAAAAAGGAAAAGAGCTAAGAATTTAGGCCAGCAGATGAGACTTACGTCGGGATAAACGATAAACAAAAGAAAAGGCAACTTTTACAAAAGGAAACTGTTGGTAAAGACATACAGTGACGTGACTTGCTCACAAGACCTGGCAACAGGATTCATAAAGCTCAGATAAAAATACGCCACATAAGAGATCAAAAAACAAAAACCATCTATATCATAAGTCACCACGGGAAGTCACAACAAAAAGATTTGAAATTCTATAGCACAGACGACGCAAAAAAGGCGTCCGCCAAATTTCAAGGTCAAACCACATAAGCGATTAAGAGGCAACATAAAATATTGCATAAAAAAAATAAAAATACAAAAAAACAGAGGAAACGATTTTTCATTTAAAAAATTTTAATGAAGCAATATCTGCCCACAGAAATTAATTACACGCTTAATAAAAGATGCAAATAAAAATAAAATTCCTTATTCAGTTGTTTGATGGGCCAATGTTTATTATGTTTGGATTCTTTTATGATAAGAGCTATTAGGCCGGTGTTTTAAGCGAAAACTAAGTTTTCCTTTATCCTCCTACGCGTTCGTACATTTTGTACCTTCCTCAGGGAGATCTGTTTTTATTAATACATAAAACAATTATTTGCAAAAGAAACATTTTACACAACATTGAGAAGTTCACTTACATTACATTCAATTAAATAAAAAATTTTTTCAAACTATATACACACATATTCGCGCTGCATCCTTTTCGTTGCTCATCTCATCACACTGTGTGCTTTTGATTGCTGTGAAGTAAGCACAGTTGATATTGTCTACGTCCTCTTTGAAGTTCACACAGTCTTTTATTCGTTGTTGTATTCGCAAGCCCTCTTGTGTTAGCCTTGTTTTTGTTCTTCTTTCTATGTCCCAATATACGCGCATTCGAAAAATCAGCTGAGTGATTGTGTATTGATAGGTGTTGCGAAAGTGCCGTAGAAGTCTTTTTTGTTTCTTGCGTCTGCTTTGTGTTCGCTTATTTGTATTCCTAATGATCTTTTTGTTGTCCCTATATAAATTTTGTTGCAGTCTTCTCCAGCTTTTCCCTTGAATTTGATTTCGTATATCACATTATGTTGTTGCTCCTTTTCGATTGTGTCTTTTGTTCGTGTAAAAATTTTATTTAGAGTGCAGTGTGGTCTGTGCGCAAATCTTACGTTGTTGTTGTTTATGATATTTCTCAAACTTTTGTTGTCCGTTAGCCTGGTATGTATGTAATTCCTGTGTATATATGTTATCCCGTACATTATTGTTTTGTGTATTAATATTTTAATGTTCAGTATTGTTAATTGTTGTAGTTATTAGCTTCTCAGTGACTGCATTAGGGTACCCGTTTTTGTATAGAATATTTTTTATTTTCAACTTGTTTTCATTCCTGAACTCCTGATCACTTAAAATCATAATTTTTCTTATTAGGCTTATTGCCGTGTTCTTCTTTGGGTCCATGGATGGTTCGAGTGGTAGTTTATCATCCTCGATGACGCTATGGACTTAGAATACCATTCGTTCTCAATTTTTCGTTTACTCTAGTGATCTCAATATCTAGGAATGCAAGTTTGTTGTCTTTTTTTATTTTCTGTGGTGAATTGGATTTTCGTGTGTTGTGAGTTTAGGGTTTTGAGTATGATTTCCACGTCCTTTTTCTTAACTATGGCTAATATATCATCTACATACTTATCTATGTATTTAATATATATGTCGTTAGATTCAAGTTCAGAGATACTGTCGTCAATAATTTTATCTAGCACTATGTCTGCTATTATGGGAGATAGGGGGTTTCCCATTGGCATTCCATAGATTTGTTGATAAATAGTGCCATCGTATCTGAAATATTGTTGTCCCTTAGACAAATTCAATATTTCTGGAACTGGGCTTTGGTTAGAGAGGTGTGCTCCTTTAGAGTTGGCCAATGTTGCATTATGTTGTGAATGCTAAATAATGGGGATGTTTGTCAAGAGTGATATCACGTCAAAAGATATAAGCAATTCATCATCGGCGATTTTTGTTTTCTTTCAGTTTCTCTTTTACTTGGAAGAATTTTTTACATTATATTTTTCGGAGGTTGCCTTCTTCAAAATTTGGCCTACATATTTTGCGAGATTGTAGCAAGGTACATTAACGGACGAAGAGATCGACGGAGAGGCATGTTGTTTTTATGGACTTTTGGAAGTCCATATAATCTAGGCGCAGTAGCTGCATTGCATGTTAGCTGTATTTTTTGTTTCAAGTTAATGTTTTGTGTTTATGGGAAGCCTGGTAAATGATAAGAACACTTACAAACCATACGAGAGGACCCAACACAAAAGTTACAAAGGAAAAAACACGCAATAGTTAACGAAATCTATAAACAACAAAACATTAACTTGAAACAAAAAATACAGCTAACATGCAATGCAGCTACTGCGCCTAGATTATATGGACTTCCAAAAGTCCATAAAAGCAACATGCCTCTCCGTCCGATCTCTTCGTCCGTTAATGTACCTTGCTACAATCTCGCAAAATATGTAGGCCAAATTTTGAAGAAGGCAACCTCCGAAAAATAATGTAAAATATTATTTCCAAGTAAAAGAGAAACTGAAGAAAACAAAAATCGCCGATGATGAATTGCTTATATCTTTTGACGTGATATCACTCTTCACAAACATCCCCATTCATTTAGCAATTCACAACATAATGCAACATTGGCCCACTCTAAAGGAGCACACCTCTCTAACCAAAGCCCAGTTCCAGAAAATTATGAATTTTGTCTAAGGGACAACAATTATTTCAGATACGATGGCACTATTTATCAACAATCTATGGAATGCCATGGGAAACCCCCTATCTCCCATAATAGCAGACATAGTGCCTAGATAAAATTATTGACGACAGTATCTCTGAACTTGAATCTAACGACATATGTATTAAATACATAGATAAAGTATGTAGATGATATATTAGCCATAGTTAAGAAAAAGGACGTGGAAATCATACTCAAACCCCTAAACTCCCAACACACGAAAATCCAATTCACCACAGAAAAAGAAAAAGACAACAAACTCGCATTCCTAGATATTGAGATCACTAGAGTAAACGAAAAAATTGAGAACGAATTGGTATTCTAGTCCATAGCGTCATCGAGGATGATAAACTACCACTCGAACCATCCATGGACCCAAAAGAGAACACGGCAATAAGCCTAATAAGAAAAATTATGATTTTAAGTGATCAGGAGTTCAGGAATGAAACAAGTTGAAATAAAAACATTCTATACAAAAACGGGTACCCTAATGCAGTCACTGAGAAGCTAATAACTACACAATTACAATACTGAACATTCAATATTAATACACAAAACAATAATGTACGGGATAACATAATATACACAGGAATTACATACATACCAGGCTTAACGGACAACAAAAGTTTGAGAAATATCATAAACAACAACACGTAAGATTTGCGCACAGACCACACTGCACTCTAAATAAAATTTTACACGAACAAAAGACACAATCGAAAAGGAGCAACAACATAATGTGATATCCGAAATCAAATGCAAGGGAAAAGCTGAGAAGACTGCAACAAAATTTATATAGGGACAACAAAAAGATCATTAGGATATACGATAAGCGAACACAAGCAGACGCAAGAAACAAAAAGACCTCTACGGCACTTTCGCAACACCTATCAATGCACAATCACTCAGCTGATTTTTCGAATGCGCGTATATTGGACATAGAAAGAAAACAAAAACAAGGCTAATGCGGCAGTTACCCACCGACGTGTGCCGTACGTAAGGACGTTTGTCGTACGAAGCACGTTTGACCGAACTCTCAAGCCCGTAGGAATCAATGTGTGCGTCTGTGTACATGTACATAACATATTTGTGTGTGTATTGTTTACAGATAAGCACTGTTGCCATTGACCATTTTGTATGTATGCTTATGGAAACATCAACTTTTTCCAATTTAATTTTTGATATTGTAAAAGGCCGGAATACATATTAAATAAGTATAAATAGATTAAATATTTATAATCAGCACTTTTACATAATTATTTCGAATTATTTTCACAATTTTTCAAACTTGAATTAGGTGTTTTTGCATAAAACTGCAAACGGTCAAAAATTAGGGCACAAAAGTTTACTAGGCAACTCTGTCTAGTGAGAGAGCGATCAGCTGACACGTTCTTACGGAAAAAATCAAAATTGTTTTGATTTCTACGTTCCGGGCTACGTACGTACGGGCGTTGCACGTCGGTGAGTTTTCGTTTACATTGCACACTCATAAGATAGGTCGTGTCAGCTGACACGTTTTTGGTACGTACGTTGGTGAGTAACTGCGCATTACACTAGAGGGCTTGCGAATACAACAACGAATAAAAGACTGTGTGAACTTCAAAGAGGACGTAGACAATATCAACTGTGCTTACTTCACAGCAATCAAAAAGCACACAGTGTGATGAGATGAGCAACGAAAAGGATGCAGCGCGAATATATGTGTGTATATAGTTTTGAAAATTTTTTTTTAATTTAATTGAATGTAATGTAAGTGAAATTCTCAATGTTGTGTAAATGTTTCTTTTGCAAATAATTGTTTTATGTTATTAATAAAAACAGGTCTCCCTGAGGAAGGTACAAAATGTACCGAAACGCGTAGGAGGATAAAGGAAAACTTAGTTTTTTCGCTAAAAACCACCGGCTTAATAGCTCTTATATAAAAGAATCCAAAAAATAAAATTTTTTTTCTAAGAAGAAAGCTGGCCCACAACAAAAAACCTAATTAAGCGCTTACTAAAAAAGACAAATTAGACACAACAAAAAAAATAGGAAAAAATAAACAAAAAAAACATAAAAACTTTAAAGAAGGGAGTAAAGAGGAAACATTTCAGTAATTCTTAGAAATATTATCCTCTTTCCTCAGCTTCTTTACCACGACTTTTTGTAAGGCGGCAGGATCCAAGGGTAGTAACCTTTAACGCTACCTTTCAACAAAGTAAAGAATTACAAACTACCTCCCTTTCATATCCATGCTCTCTGATCCTGTGGACCTTCCAAGTACCCGATGGTAGCCGGGAACAGTGGGGGGATATAG
>JARSSU010037024.1:0-25075 GCA_029619165.1 Eurosta solidaginis
AAGAGCTCGATTTTAATTTTTTGTATTAAAAGGCCAAATCTTTTTAATTTAATTTTTATATGTTTGTATGTTTAATGGTGTGTTCAATTTTAGTTAAGATTTAGCTTAACACCGACGCCTAGTACAAATTAATGTAGAGACAGAATGTCTCAAATTGTGCGAGAGCGTGAAAATGGATTAAAACTGAAATAAGCCAAGAAAGCAATACAATACAATAGCCCAATGGTTAGGCGATTGTGATTTCAGCAGTTTGACCGCGGTTGGATTCCCGGTAAAATCTGTAGAAATAAATAAAAAGATTTACGAAATTGCCTGATGTTGATGACGTGGCGGTTTTCGGAATGGCACCATTCGCAATATGCCAGTAAATGTTTCCTTCTTTCAGTTTTTCCAATAAAACCAAAATAATAATTGAATAACAATTACCATTTATCGTTGTTAAGCTCAGTACCTGGGCGACCGAGCTTTGCTCGGCATAACATACTTTGTTCTACATGTTATCATTAATCAAACTCTACTTTTTTATATGTACATATCTAATATATAAAATTCTTCTGTCACGGTTTTAGAGGCTAAACTCCTCCGAACGGCTGAACCGATTCTCATGAATTTTGTGAGCATATTGGGCAGGTCTGAGAATCGGCCAACGTCTACCTTTTTCTTCGCTACGTGCCTAGGGTCTTGAGATCAAAACGTGGACCTGGGTACCCCTAGAATGTGTTTATACAATATGGATATCAAATGAAAGCTGTTGATGAGTGCTTTAGTACAGGATAATTTTCATACCCTGAGTGACTAGGGTCTCGAGATATAGGCCAAAACGTGGACCCGGGTACCCCTAGAATGTGTTTATACAATATGGATATCAAATGAAAGCTGTTGATGAGTGCTATATTACAGGATATTTTCGAGCGTCTCGAGATATAGCCCAAAAGTGGACCCGGGTACCCCTAGAATGTGTTTATACAATATGGATATCAAATGAAAGCTGTTTGCTGAGAGCTCTAAAGTTCATTGTGATATTCGATATAGTTGCATCAACCTGGCAAAACTGATAAATATGCATGCGAAGCCGAAATAAAGACAAGAATTAATAATACCCACATACCTATTTACATACGTCTCCTTCGATTTGCCTGAAATTTCGTATATAAATTTGCCTATATTAGTATTTACGATGCTTTTTTCCGAAAAGTATACCAGAGACGGACTGGGACTGGGATTAGGACTAGGACTGGGACTGAGACTGAGACTCAGAATGGGACTGGAACAAAATACATACCACCCTCTGGGACTGGCAATAAGAGATGAAGAAGAAGGAGAAAACTTGAGAGAAGAGAAAAGAGAGAAGGAGACTAAGAAAGAGATAGAATGAGACGAAGATGGAATGAAGCGAAAAAGACGGAGGGAGGAGTGAACAAAAAGATTAGGAAAAAGTGTAGAGGGGTAGGGCAGAGTTAGACGGAAAAAGCTTATTAAAATGTATGCAGATAGGCCAATTTAGGGCAGAATAACGTCTACCGGGTCTGCTAGTCTTAATATATACAAAACACGTGTCACAACCTTTTTTGGGCGCGATGGACTCCTAAAACTACTGAACCGATTTTGAATTTGTTTTTGGACCCCGTGTGTAGTTTGATCTAACTTTATCTCAGTTTATAGTCGCAATATTATTTCATTGCAATTTTTTTATTTGTTTTATACGTAATAATAAAATGTTACGTATAGGCAGAAAAAGAGTTTTCAGTTGGTATGGATATGTTTGTGCATGTGCTTATTTTACTTTACATACATACATACATATATATATATATATTATGTAAGGCGCGATAACCTCCGCAAGAGATCTAGCGAGCTTCTCTTCCAATTTGCGTCGTGCTCCTCTTGATTTTTCCCTACAAATGGCCGGACGGGACCTACATGTTTTATGCCGACTCCGACGGCATCTGCAAGGCAGATGAGTTTTCACTGAGAGCTTTTCATGGCAGAAATACAATCGGAGCGCTTGCCAGACACTGCCGAGGGGCGACCCCGCTTAGAAAAATTTTCTTCTAATTGAAAAATCTTATTTCTAAAATTTTGATGTTGCTTTTCCGAGAGTTGAAACCCAGGGCATACGGTGTGATAGGCGGAGCACGCTACCATCGCACACGGTGGCGCCAAATATATATATATACACATCACCAGGGCCGGCGTGAGGGAGGTCCGGGGTTTCTGAGGGGGCGCGCGATTGAGATACTAAGACATTTTTTTTAATTCAGGAGAGTCTTTAATTGTTCCATGTGCAATTTTTAAGCCGAATTTCAAATGCAACGAATACTGCATTTCTTTTTAATATTATAGTGAAGTGTGAAAAATAAAAATTTATATATAATAAAAGAAGGCTAAAATGTGTGTTAGTTGGTCGCCGGTGTTCGAAGAGATGCGTCGGTCGATTTTGTTCAAACATACCTATTACATACGTCCTATTCGATTTGCCTGCAATTTGTATATAAATTTGCCTATATTAGTAATATTAGTATTTACGATTCTTTTTTTCCGGGAAGTAGACCAGAGACGGACTGTGGCTGAGACTCGGAGTGGGTCTCGGGACTGGGACTGGAACAAAATACATACCACCCTCTGGGACAGGCAATAAGGGATGAAGAAGAATGAGAAGAACTTGAGAGAAGAGAAAAGAGAGAAGGAGACTGAGAAAGAGATAGAATGAGACAAATATGGAGATAGATGAAGCGAAAAAGACGGAGGGGGGAGTGAATAAAAGGATTAGCAAAAAGTGAAGAGGGCGGAGGGCAGAGTTAGACGGAAAAAGCTCATTAAAATGTATGCAGATAGGCCAAATTAGGCAGAACAACGTCTGCCAGGTCTTCTAGTAATACATATATATTTTTACTTACCAATATTTGATTTCCTTAAAAATAGACTTGAAAACCATATCAAACACTAACCGCAAAATGAACTGAAATGAATATATTGAAATGGGTAATTCAAACCCATGATACAAAAAGAAGGTAGTTCAACTCAAATTTTTTGACGTATTTGGGGATTTTTGAAGTTTCATAATGTTTGTTGTTTTGTAAGAAGCGTTGCATGCCGTTACTGTTTAAAGAGCGGTACGCAGATCACAAGAAAGTAAAAATTCCATATAAAAAACGCTCAAGAAATTCTCAAGAAAATTCCTTGTGTTAAATTTTCTTGAGGTAGTACGCAGTTTACAAGAATTTGTCAGACAGAAAAACAAAAATATACGAAAAATCCTGTTGTAATAGCATGGCCCTATTATCACATGCCGCTACAGTGGATATTTCTCAAGGCATTTTGAGAAAAATTGTACCTCCAAGGTCTGCACATCTATGTCAATGCTAGGTTAGGTTAGGTTGAACTGGCCGGTCCATGAGGACCTCACATAGACTGAATGACTCCGTAGTGTTACTAGAAGTTTGTTTTTAACGACCAAACTGAAAAACCCTATCAAAAACCAGGACCTATGTTATAAAATAACTCCGTCCTCTTGGCAAATACTAGAAGCTTCCTAGGACTTAAGCCACTTGCTGCTTCTAGATCTGACAGCTGTGTCACTACTAATAGCTGGAGTCTTAGCCTGGCAAACGCAGAGCACGAGCACAAAACGTGCTCGATCGTTTCCTCCTCCAGCCCGCACTTCCTACATCTGCTATCACTGACCAAGCCTAATTTGAAGGTATGTGGAGCCACAAGGCAGTGTCCAGTCAGAATAACCGTCATAAGTCTAAAGTCCTCTCTTTTTTAATGATAGAAGCAACTTTGTTAGTCTAAGGTTGTAAGACCTACACATAATCTTCGACACTTTACATGTTTTAATTTTCTCCCTAAAAAAATGGTTTTACAATTTCCTCCTAAACCGCAAACGCTTGAATTATACAATAAAAAAAAATAAAAATAAACAAGTAAGGACGGGACTGGCTTTGCCGAAGACTTCATACCCTTCATGAATGGGGCTTAACAATAATCTTATCCCATTCTTAATCTCCGAATAATCGGATGTATAAGATAAGAAATATATAGTGAACAGATCTACATACTTAAACGATTTTTAAGATAAATATAAAATAAAAAAATAGGTAGGTACTTTGTGTGAGGATGCAAAGTTTCAGGTTTTTTGTGGTCTGCGTGTAAAAAACTATGACTACGAATCACGTATTTCAACAATATATGACGTAAACGTAACTATTTGATGAAATGTTATGAATTTTGAGCTTCTAGCCGTAAAAAAGGGGTCAAAATGACAGTTTATATGAAGTATATAATATATATACCACCGATATCTATGATTTTTTCACACAACAATATATGCTATATACGTAAGCATTTTGTGAAATTTGAAGCTTCTAGCTGTTAAAACGGGGCAGAAATTGCGCAAAGATTCTTATCTGAACAATCGGTTGTATGAGATATATACTATATATACCACCGATCTCAATGATTTTTTCAGACAACAATATATGCTATATACGTAAGCAATCGGTGAAATTTGAAGCTTATAGCTGTTAAAATGGGGTAGAAATTGCGAAAAGTTTCTTATCTGAAAAATCGGTTGTATGAGATATATACTATATATACCACCGATCTCAATGATTTTTTCAGACAACAATATATGCTATACACGTAAACATTTGGTGAAATTTGAAGCTTCTAGCTGTTAAAATGGGGCCGAAATCGCAAAAAAAATATATATATACTATATATACCATCACATATATATATTATATATATCACCGATCTCTATGATTTTTTGACACAACAATACATACTATATACGTAAGCATTCGGTGAAATTTGAAGCTTATAGCTGTTAAAATGGGGTAGAAATTGCGAAAAGTTTCTTATCTGAACAATCGGTTGTATGAGATATATACTATATATACAACCGATCTCTATGATTTTTTCAGACAACAATATATGCTATATACGTAAGCAATCGGTGAAATTTGAAGCTTATAGCTGTTAAAATGGGGTAGAAATTGCGAAAAGTTTCTTATCTGAAAAATCGGTTGTATGAGATATATACTATATATACAACCGATCTCTATGATTTTTTCAGACAACAAAATATGCTATATACGTAAGCAATCGGTGAAATTTGAAGCTTATAGCTGTTAAAATGGGGTAGAAATTGCGAAAAGTTTCTTATCTGAACAATCGGTTGTATGAGATATATACTATATATACTACCGATCTCTATGATTTTTTCAGACAACAATATATGCTATATACGTAAGCAATCGGTGAAATTTCAAGCTTATAGCTGTTAAAATGGGGTAGAAATTGCGAAAAGTTTTTTATCTGAACAATCAGTTGTATGAGATATATACTATATATACAACCGATCTCTATGATTGTTTCAGACAACAATATATGCTATATACGTAAGTATTTGGTGAAATTTGAAGCTTCTAGCTGTTAAAATGAGGCTAAAATTTGCGAAAATTTATATATATATACTATATATACCACCATATATATACTATATATACCACCGATCTTTATGATTTTTTCAGACAACAATATATGCTATATACGTAAGCATTTGTTGAAATTTGAAGCCTCTAGCTCTTAAAATAGGGCAGTAATTACGAAAAGTTCCTTATCTGAACAATCGGTTGTGGGGGATATATACTATATATACGACCGATCTCATCAATTTTTTCAGGCAACAATATGTGCAATATACGAAAGTATATGGTGAAGGTTGAAGCTTCAATCTGTTAAATTGGGTAAGATATTACAAAAATCCTCTTTTTCTGAAAAATCGGTTGTGTGGAGGATATATGCTATAGTGGTCCGATCCGGTCGGTTCCGACAAATGTCTAATCGGACACCCAAATACACCCGCTCACCAAATTTTATCAAGATATCTCAAAAATTGAGGGACTAGTTTGCATACAAACAGACAGACGGACAGACGGACATGGCTAAATTAACTCAGCTCTTCAACCTGATTATTTCGGTATACTTAATGGTGGGTCTATCTATTTTCCTTTAAGGACTTACAATTTTCGGTTTCGTGACGAAATTAATATACCATTTCATTTTCATGAAAGGTATAAAAAGGTGGACTTGTAGCCAATTTATCAAGAAATTGCGGTGTTGTTTATAAGGATCTCCTTTGAGCAAGCAATTGACAAAAGGTGTATGATTTGTCAAAATATTCTGAGCAAACGTAGGGACACTTAAGAAGGCTATATTCCCTTGCTTTCCATACTTTGATCCATGTTTTTTCCACCAAATCAATTTTCGGGAGCTCGAAAAACTTATTAAAAACGTTCTTTTCTATGCTGATATTTCGTATTAAAATATTTCCAAGACATGGGGCTCATCTTTTTTATTTAAAATAACTATGAAAGTAATTTAGTCGTATGCGTTAATATGAAATCCATCAAAATTAGAAAAATTCGTAACATTTTTCAATCTGGTGTCACACTAAATGAAACTACCTCCATTTTATGTATCATATTCCAGCCTATAGTATAAGGGATTGTTTTGACAATTAGTGAAATCGAGAACTAAGTTATTTAGGTATAGTATCTTCTTGCGCCGAATTATTAATTTCAAACATTCTTTTAGTTATACACTATGAAAGTCTCACAATTTTATTTCATTGCAAAAACTTGTAAATTTCACGAATGACAACTATCAGTTAGTTTAATTAAATGTCAACTTACTTCCCTAAGCGCCATCTGTTGGTAAGTAATTAAATAGTTAGATGTCGATTTCAAATTGAACATATGCTTCTAGGTGTTCAACGGTAGCAAATTACCATGGTGATATATCTTTTTGCTATGGTGAGAAATCTTTCTAATAGTAATATGTTAGAAATTGCGATTATTCATTTCATATTTGCCAAAGATATGCATTTAAATATATTTTGCTAGAATTTGCCACGGTGCACAGTGGCCAATTTGGCTTCGCTAGCGGCATTTTATTCATAGCTTCCAAGTAAAGAAGTTATCTTCAAAAAATTTTTTTTTCTCAATTCAGAAAAAAATCAAACAATTTTTGGAAAAAAAATTAAATTTTTTTTTAATTTTAAATTTTTATTTTTAATTTTTTTTTAATTTTTAATTTTAATTTTTTTATTTTTTAATTTGTTTTTAATTCAATAAACATTTTCCACCATATATTCATATATAAAATAAGAAAAAAATTGTCAACTCAAAGAGAAACCATATTATAAAAGAAATATTAATCAGATTCTTCAGTATCAGATTCAGAGAAATCATCTTCAAAATGATGCATTATAAGCAAGCTTTTAACTTCCTTATCGAAACTAATATTTCTGGAATAGGAAATTGATGAGCCGTTGGACAAAATTTGTTTAAATTTCGAATAGGTGGCAACCCTACTCAAAAATGTCCCTTTTGTAATGCGGAGGTATCGGCATACCTCATGCAAATTTTTTTTAATTTCGAATAGGTGGCAACCTTGTGAAACATTCTGAGTGGCAGCACCCAGGTAGAAAGTCTTAGAAGCTGATACATTATCTCTGTGCCAAATTTCATTTAAATCGGTTAAGCCGCTCCCGAGACCGTTCGGCTCTACAAACATACAAATATACAAATATACAAGAATTGCTCGTTTAAAGTTATAAGAATTAATTCTTAAAAATCTTAAATTCAATTTTTATCTTAAATATTTTTTTATTCATTAAGTTATAAAGATATTTGTTTACATAGATGAAAACTACGCAGTTTCCAGCGATGTCGCTGTGTCCCGGGACCCATGTGAGATCTACACTGTCTGTTGGACCATCTCCTGAAGGGATCGGCCACAGCCCAAGGTTAGTTCATAATTGATCGAGTAAGAGCCAAAGGATTTGATGGCCGCCTGGCTGGAAATGTTTACCATAAAGTTGCTTTGCGAAAATTTTGTAGTTGCTCTGCGATCTGAGGAAGAAAACTGTATTTGTTAAGTATGTTAGAGCGTCCTATGGTTTAAGTATTCCAAATGTCACCGACGTTACCGCTTCTCGGTAACCAGCTGTATCCAATGGTAGGATGTCAAGAATGATCTAAAGAGCTTCGCTAGGCTTTGTTCTTAGATTACCAATTATCTTGATCATATTTCATACATAAATCCGTGGACTTTACGCAACAAGTTGAGGTTTAACGCCCTGCTTAAGGTTGGCCACTATACAGCAGTATGGGTGGGATAATCGCGGTATAAATAAATTCACACATAATTTTTGCCAATGGTACAAACGCTAATAAAATGCTATGCACTGAGTGACGTGGTCCTTCCAGGTCAGCTATTTGCCCAGGACTACGTCTAGGAGTTTGGGGTAAGGCGCACACCATGGCATACCGCTGGAGCATAGCGGTTTTCTAGCTTAATCAATTTCTTCATCATGCTAAGAAATGTTGCTTGAAATAGAGACAGAGATGGTTCATGCTGCTATCAGAGATCTTTCCAACGATTTGAATAACCGTTAAAATCCTTCTTTGAAGAGACTTAAGAGAAATAATAAACATCGCTCACACACGGAGGTGAACAATTAATCGATAAGGAAAGCGATCAATGAAAAACTATGCTCTATTGTTAATAGTGATTGCGTTTGAAGTTGCGAAGGTTTCGGGGAGTTTTTTCAATGTTGATGGTCCTTTGCCGGATATTGACCATGGACGTTCCTGAAAATAGCATCATTGAAGTACTAGCCTGACGATCGAGGGAACGATGATATAACCACGTTGAACTTCCACCACTTCCTTCGACGAGCAACTTGGGGTAGCCAGAGCATCGCCTACTGGCCAGAGCATTGCTTTACTAACTCCTTGGTTCGCACACAACCCCTGGAATCCCTGCAATCGGACCGCAAGGACTGTCAAGAGAAAAATTAATCTCCAGGACGTTCTTCTTAATAAGTAGGTACTAGGAAAATGCAGAGGATTTTGGCACGTTACCACTTTATAACATCGACATTTTACACATTCCCTGTTAGTTGGAATGGACCATAATTATCCTCAGTTGAGCAGAGCTCACAGAGTATATTAAGTTTGATTGGATAACGGTTGGTTGTACATATATAAAGGAATCGAGATAGATATAGATATATCAAAATAATCAGGATCGAAAAAAAATTTGATTGAGCCATGTCCGTCCGTCCGTCCGTTAACAAGATAACTTGAGTAAATTTTGAGGTATCTTGATGAAATTTGGTACGTAGGTTTCTGAGCACTCATCTCAGATCGCTATTTAAAATGAACGATATCGGACTATAACCACGCCCACTTTTTCGATATCGAAAATTTCGAAAAACCGAAAAAGTGCGATAATTCATTATAAAAGACATAAAGCGACGAAACTTGGTAGATGAGTTTAACTTATGACGCAGAATAGAAAATTAGTAAAATTTTGACCAATGGGCGTGGCACCGCCCACTTTTAAAAGAAGGTAATTTAAAATTTTGCAATCTGTAATTTGGCAGTCGTTGAAGATATCATGATGAAATTTGGCAGGAACGTTACCCCTATTACTATATGTACGCTTAATAAAAATTAGCAAAATCGGAGAAGGACCACGCCCACTTTTAAAAAAAAATTTTTTTAAAGTAAAATTTTAACAAAAAATTTAATATCTTTACAGTATATAAGTAAATTATGTCAACATTCAACTCCAGTAATGATGTGGTGCAAAAAAATACAAAAATAAAAGAAAATTTCAAAATGGGCGTGGCTCCGCCCTTTTTCATTTAATTTGTCTAGGATACTTTTAACGCCATAAGTCGAACAAAAATTAACCAATCCTTTTGAAATTTGGTAGGGGCATAGATTTTATGACCTTAACTGTGAAAATGGGCGGAATCGGTTGATGCCATGCCCAGTTTTTATACACAGTCGTCCGCCTGTCCTTCCGCATGGCCGTTAACACGATAACTTGAGCAAAAATCGACATATCTTTAATGAACTTAGTTCACGTGCTTACTCGAACTCATTTTATCTTGGTATGAAAAATGAACGAAATCCGACTATGACCACGCCCACTTTTTCGATATCGAAAATTACGAAAAATGAAAAAAATGCCATAATTCTATACCAAATACGAAAAAAAGGGATGAAACATGGTAAGGTAATTGGATTGTTTTATAGACGCGAAATATAATTTTAGAAAAAACTTTATAAAATGGTTGTCACATCTACCATATTATGTAGAAGAAAATGAAAAAGTTCTGCAGGGCGAAATAAAAAACCCTTAAAATCTTGGCAGGTATTACATATATAAATAAATTAGCGGTATCCAACAGATAATGTTCTGGGTCACCCTGGTTCACATTTTGGTCGATATCTGGAAAACGCCTTCACATATACAACTACCACCACTCCCTTTAAAAACTCTCATTAATGCCTTTAATTTGATACCCATATCGTACAAACTCATTCTAGAGTCACCCCTGGTCCACCTTTATGGCGATATCTCGAAAAGGCGTCCACCTATAGAACTAAGCCCCACGCCCTTTTAAAATAATCATTAACACCTTTCATTTGATACCCATATCGTACAAACATATTCTAAAGTCACCCCTGGTCTCCCTTTATGGCGATATCTCGAAAAGGCGAACACCTATAGAACGAAGGCCCACTCCCTTTTAAAAATACTCATTAACACCTTTCATTTGATACCCATATCGCACAAACAAAGTCTAGAGTCACCCCTGGTCCACCTTTATTGCGATACCTCAAAAAGGCGTCCACCTATAGAACTAAGGCCCACTCCCTTTTAAAATACTCATTAACTCCTTTCGTTTGATACCCATATTGCACAAACGAATTCTAGAGTCACCCCTGGCCCACCTTTATGGCGATATCTCGAAACGGCGTCCACCTATGGAACTAAGGATTACTAACTTTTAAAAACTCATTAACACCTTTCTTTTGATACCCATATTGTACAAACAAATTCTAGGGTCACCCCTGCTCCACCTTTATGGCGATATCTCGAAACGGCGTCCACCTATGGAACTAAGGATTACTTCCTTTTAAAATACTCATTAACACCTTTCTTTGATACCCATATTGTACAAACAAATTCTAGAGTCACCCCTGGTCCACCTTTATGGCGATATCTCGAAAAGGCGTCCACCTATAGAACTAAGCCCCACGCCCTTTTAAAATAATCATTAACACCTTTCATTTGATACCCATATCGTACAAACATATTCTAAAGTCACCCCTGGTCTCCCTTTATGGCGATATCTCGAAAAGGCGAACACCTATAGAACGAAGGCCCACTCCCTTTTAAAAATACTCATTAACACCTTTCATTTGATACCCATATCGCACAAACAAAGTCTAGAGTCACCCCTGGTCCACCTTTATTGCGATACCTCAAAAAGGCGTCCACCTATAGAACTAAGGCCCACTCCCTTTTAAAATACTCATTAACTCCTTTCGTTTGATACCTTTCCTTTCGTTTGATACCCATATTGCACAAACGAATTCTAGAGTCACCCCTGGCCCACCTTTATGGCGATATCTCGAAACGGCGTCCACCTATGGAACTAAGGATTACTAACTTTTAAAAAACTCATTAACACCTTTCTTTTGATACCCATATTGTACAAACAAATTCTAGGGTCACCCCTGGTCCACCTTTGTGGCGATATCTCGAAAATGCGACCACCTATACAACAATTACCACTCCATTTTAAAACCCTCATTAGTACCTTTAATTTGATACCCATATCGTACAAACACATTCTAGAGTCACCCCTGGTCGACCTTTGTGGCGATATTTTGAAACGGCATCCACCTATAGAACTAAGGCCCACTCCCTTTTAAAATACTCATTAACACCATTCGTTTGATGCCCATATCGTACAAACAAATTCTAGAGTCACCCCTGGTCCACCTTTATGGCGATATCTCGAAAGGGCGAACACCTATAGAACGAAGGCCCCACTCCCTTTTAAAAATACTCATTAACTCCTTTCGTTTGATAACCATATTGCACAAAGAATTCTAGAGTCACCCCTGGCCCACCTTTATGGCGATATCTCGAAACGGCGTCCACCTATGGAACTAAGGATTACTCCCTTTTAAAAAACTCGTTAACATCTTTCTTTTGATACCCATATTGTACAAACAAATTCTAGGGTCACCCCTGGTCCACCTTTATGACGATATCTCGAAACGGCGTCCACCTATGGAACTAAGGATTACTCCCTTTTAAAATACTCATTAACACCTTTCTTTTGATACCCATATTGTACAAACAAATTCTAGGGTCACCCCTGGTCCACCTTTATGGCGATATCTCGAAACGGCGTCCACCTATGGAACTGAGGATTACTCCCTTTTAAAATACTCATTAACACCTTTCATTTGATACCCATATCGTACACACGCATTCTAGAGCACCCCTGGTCCACCTTTATGGCGATATCTCGAAAAGGCGACCACCTATACAACAACCCCACTCCCTTTTAAAACCCTCATTAATACCTTTAATTTGATACCCGTATCGTACAAACACATTCTAGAGTCACCCCTGGTCCACCTTTATGGCGATATTTCCAAAACGGCGTCCACCTATGGAACTAAGGATTACTCCCTTTTAAAACACTCATTAACACCATTCATTTGATACCCATATTGTACAAACAAATTCCAGGGTCACCCCTGGTCCACCTTTATGGCGATATCTCGAAACGGCGTCCACCTATGGAACTGAGGATTACTCCCTTTTAAAATACTCATTAACACCTTTCATTTGATACCCATATCGTACAAACGCATTCTAGAGTCACCCTGGTCCACCTTTATGGCGATATCTCGAAAAGGCGACCACCTATACAGCAACCACCACTCCCTTTTAAAACCCTTATTAATACCTTTAGTTTGATACCCATATCCTACAAACACATTCTAGAGTCACCCCTGGTCCACCCTTATGGCGATATCTCGAAAAGGCGACCACCTATATAACAACCACCACTCCCTTTTAAAACCCTCATTAATACCTTTAATTTGATACCCATGTCATACAAACACATTCTAGAGTCACCCCTGGTCCACCTTTATGGCGATATCTCGAAAAGGCGAGCACCTATATAACAACACCACTCCCTTTTAAAGCCCTCATTAATACCTTTAATTTGATACCCATATCGTGCAACACATTCTAGAGTCACACCTGGTCCACCTTTATGGCGATATTTCGAAACGGCGTCCACCTATGGAACTGAGGATTACTCCCTTTTAAAATGCTCATTAACACCTTTCATTTGATACCCATATCGTACAAACGCATTCTAGAGTCACCCCTGGTCCACCTTTATGGCGATATCTCGAAAAGGCGACCACCTATATAACAACCACCACTCCTTTTAAAACCCTCATTAATTCCTTTAATTTGATACCCATATCGTGCAAACACATTCTAGAGTCACCCCTGGTCCACATTTATGGCGATATTCGAAACGGCGTCCACCTATGGAACTGAGGATTACTCCCTTTTAAAATACTCATTAACACCTGTCATTTGATACCCATATCGTACAAAAGCATTCTAGAGTCACCCCTGGTCCACCTTTATGGCGATATCTCGAAAAGGCGACTACCTATACAACAACCACCACTCCCTTTTAAAACCCTCATTAATACCTTTAATTTGATACCCATATCGTACAAACACATTCTAGAGTCACCCCTGGTCCACCTTTATGGCGATATTTCGAAACGGCGTCCACCTATGGAACTAAGGATTACTCTCTTTTAAAATACTCATTAACACCATTCGTTTGATACCCATATTGTACAAACAAATTCTAGGGTCACCCCTGGTCCACCTTTATGGCGATATCTCGAAAAGGCGACCACCTATACAACAACCACCACTCCCTTTTAAAACCCTCATTAATACCTTTAATTTGATACCCATATCCTACAAACACATTCTAGAGTCACCCCTGGTCCACCCTTATGACGATATCTCGAAAAGGCGACCACCTATATAACAACCACCACTCCCTTTTAAAACCCTCATTAATACCTTTAATTTGATACCCATGTCGTACAAACACATTCTAGAGTCACCCCTGGTCCACCTTTATGGCGATATCTCGAAAAGGCGAGCACCTATATAACAACCACCACTCCCTTTTAAACCCTCATTAATACCTTTAATTTGATACCCATATCGTACAAACACATTCTAGAGTCACCCCTGGTTCACCTTTATGGCGATATTTCGAAACGGCGTCCACCTATGGAACTAAGGATTACTCCCTTTTAAAATACTCATTAACACCATTCGTTTGATACCCATATTGTACAAACAAATTCTAGGGTCACCCCTGGTCCACCTTTATGGCGATATCTCGAAACGGCGTCCACCTATGGAACTGAGGATTACTCCCTTTTAAAATACTCATTAACACCTTTCATTTGATACCCATATCGTACAAACGCATTCTAGAGTCACCCCAGGTCCACCTTTATGGCAATATCTCGAAAAGGCGACCACCTATACAACATCCACCACTCCCTTTTAAAACCCTCATTAATACCTTTAATTTGATACCCATATCGTACAAACACATTCTAGAGTCACCCCTGGTCCACCTTTATGGCGATATCTCGAAAAGGCGACTACCTATACAACAACCACCACTCCCTTTTAAAACCCTCATTAATACCTTTATTTGATACCCATATCGTACAAACACATTCTTGAGTCACCCCTGGTCCACCTTTATGGCGATATCTCGAAAAGGCGACCACCTATACAACAACCACCACTCCCTTTTAAAACCCTCATTAATACCTTTAATTTGATACCCATATCGTACAAACACATTCTAGAGTCACCCCTGGTCCACCTTTATGGCGATATCTCGAAAAGGCGACTACCTATACAACAACCACCACTCCCTTTTAAAACCCTCATTCATACCTTTAATTTGATACCCATATCGTACAAACACATTCTAGGGTCACCCATGATCCACCTTTGTGGCGATATCTCGAAACGGCGTCCACCTATGGAACTAAGGATTACTCCCTTTTAAAATACTCATTAACACCTTTCATTTGATACCCATATCGTACAAACGCATTCTAGAGTCAACCCTGATCCACCTTTATGGCTATATCCCTAAATGGCGTCCACCTATAGAACTATGGCCCACTCCCTCATAAAATACTCTTTAATGCCTTTCATTTGATACACATGTGATACAAACACATTCCAGGGTTTCCCTCGGTTCATTTTCCTACATGGTTATTTTCCCTTATGTTGTCACCATAGCTCTCAACTGAGTATGTAATGTTCGGTTACACCCGAACTTAACCTTCCTTACTTGTTTTCACTTAAACTAAAGCAAAATTCAAAATACTGCTAATAAAATTTTTCGCAAATCTATTATCCACATATAATTTTCAATTTACTTCAATGGAATTCTTACCACGAAAATTGCTCTATAAATAAAATGTAGCAGATCAATGACATTTCACTTTGGAGATATTTTAGGCGAGGTTTTAAAAAGGGAAGTGTTGAATGTTCGGGCAAACACATTAACATTAATTTTTGATGAAACAACGAACTTATCAGGAAAAAGACTTGTTTTGGTGGTTAGATATTCGATCGGTATTCAGTTATTATACAGTTTTTTAAGACGCTTGATTTTTAGTCTGAAATCAAAACTCACACTTACTGAATCTAGGCTCTGGTATGAAGTTTAAACTGTTAGGGGAAAAGTAAACATCTATAAATATAGCATTAACACAATTGCTGAGTTTCATTTATGGTTTACTCACAACTCACACAACTACTACCACAACGCAAATTTTTTAATCGCTCCTTACTAAAAAGTAACTGCGCTATACATTTTATTTCTTTGCAATCAAGCAAAATTAGGTTCACAACGTTTATTGATGAAAGACATAGACTTATCCTAGAAATTTGAAAATGTGTTACCTAAGTTAGAGTGGCCACTGGTGCGAGCACCAGTGCACTTAGGCCCAAAAAGTTCCCATTGTGATAAAGGTTACCTAAATATACACATTATTTTCGTTCGTGCAGTTTTAAATAAAATCAAATGTCTCCTTTATTAAATTTTATATAGGAAACGAGGGAAACGTCCTACAATGTTTGCTTTTTACAACGAATACGACACTCTAGTAACTTCCCGAATTGTTTGTATACAAATTAAATAAAACTAAAATTTGGTCCTTTTTTCGATGGATTTTGGTCCCAAATAAAATCAGGGTGTGGCAATCGTGTTTGAGAATACATGTGGCAAGGTTGTATTTTTGAGAACTAATTTTTTTTTAAATAATGAAATAGTAGTATAAAAGCGACTGTCATAGTAGTAGACATGTGCATTAATATTATGAACAAAGTTTAAAACTAAAAAATTTTTCTTTGAAATATAATCTAACAGAAGATGGACACGAGGCGTAGCTTCATAGACGCGCATTAGGCACAGCATAAGAAATGTTGAGGCGTTGTAAACTTCTACGAAGCTACGCCTCGTGTGTATCTTGCCTAAGTTCAACTTTGTACAAGATCCAACATTTTCAATTAATAATAAATAACACGTAAAGGGCTAATTAAACTTCCTTAACCCTAACGCCATAGTCGTAACCATACCCATAGCCATAACCATCTCCAATGTGATCGATTAATGGTGCCTTAACCTAAAAATCGTGAAAATTTCATAAACATGAAGAAAACGCAAAAAATTACAAACATATTCCACAAAAAATAAGTCTCTTAGTCATGACGATCCAAAACAATGAATAAAATCTACAAAAAGTTATTAGATTCACCAACTCAAATATTTTTATGTTATGGATATGGCGAGAAACCAAAAACCTACTGGTTGGCTATGGCATGGTTATACTATGTTCAACAGAAAAATAAATTGAGGAAATTTCGATTTGAATTGAGTGCTGTTCATACAACTCGATTTAGCTTACACATAGTAATTTGATAGGTGGTTGGCTCATCTCTACAGCAATAACATACCTTTGTTCAGACTGTCAAAATGAACACGCACATTATTAGGCGAATGAAATGGAATGAAAACATAAAACTTTGAAATTTTTGTGTGTTGTAAGAAAATGTGTTCAATGTTTTGGTTTCATTTTGATTTTGCCATCTTCTTTTGAAATCCGTACTCCAGTGAAATGAAAGACATAAAATCAGCTGATTAGATGAGCCAACCATATAGTTCAGCCATGCGTAACTGACGTTTAAGTATACTCAATAAACACACTTTACAATGTTGCATTTGCAGTTTGAAACAATTTATTACGCAATTTTTTTTAAATTGGCAATTTATTATTACAATTTATTATATGACAAATTGCGTAATAAATTGCCCAAATAGTATAAATTGCCAATTTGGTGTGTGTTTGAACCTAGTATTATGGAGTTAGCGTTATGGTATGGCACCATTATCGATTACATTGATTTCCATAAGGTAGGTTCGATCAGCTGTTTTATCTGGTTATGGGTTTTATGGTTATAAGTCACCATTAAATGGCGCTTTAAGAAACTACGCTTAAGGTGACTTTTGCGTCGTTTTGGCACTTGCGTTGCGTCTACATCTGACGCGCTTTAATTGCTTCAATCCATAAGCAACGCAACGCCCACGTCGAAGCAACCACAAATCATTAAAAAATTACGCTCTTCTTGAAGTTTCTTGCATTTAAAAAAAAACGAGTTTCTATAGCCGTTCAACTAAATAAAAACATAATTTTGCATTCATGACGATTTTGTGATTGATCTGCAGAGACGGCGGAATATATCCTACTGAATGCGACGCAATCTAATGAGGGCACAACAGACCAATGGTCGCAGTGCAATCCTCAATAAATTTTCGATCTATCCGTGGCAGGGAAACTTTTAACGTGCTTTATTTCAAGTGACGCTATATTTGAGGATTTCTTTCAAATAAATAGCTTGTTAGCGTTAACCGAAGATGGTGAAAACGGCCCCTGGAATTCTTATATTATATAGCGAGAAAGTTAAGATATAATGCATAGGTATAAAATGCTTGCTTGCATAAAATAATTTTTATATATAAAAGTAGTATGACATTGAGATTTTAGTTCTACTATTTTTAACACAGATTTATTTTTTAACATAATGTAAGAAGTAAAAAACATGATTAGTTACTACATTTATACGTGTTTCATTTATTTTCATTGAGCTATAAATCGTAAAAATAAAATAATGTTATTATAAAGTATATGCGAAGCCCCATAGATAAAATGAGCATTGGTTTATATATTACACTTTTAAAATGAAAATCTTCTGCTAAAAAGTAATAGAATGAATATTGGTTTGTATATTACAATTTTAAAATGAAAATCTCGTGCTAAAAAAGGAGCAAAACCTAACTATATTTTTCCATTTTCGTACTCAACTACACTCCCTTTGTGATGAGGACTTTGGGCATATTTTGAAAAATCTCCGAACATCATTCCTTCATTATATGTCATTCGACTGCCTACTCCACTGCTTTCCACTCTATTCGCAACATAACCTCAATTTAAGCTGCCAAACTATATGGTAAACAATGGCCAGACATCTCCCTCGTAAGCTGCATCGACGAACAGCCGATCGTAACATTGGCATTGACAATCTACCCACACTCCCTTGGTTGAGCGATCAGTCTGAGGCTGTGTTACTCTGTGCGATGTTGAGTTATTGAGTTGAAACCGGGGGTGAAGTTAGTGGTGCTGCCACAGTGTTTCGTGACACCGGGGCGCAATATGACAACAGTAACACCAGACTAATATAAACTCTTTATGAGCTGGCAACACTTGACAGCTTTTGTGTCAACAGCCATTTAATCTGTTAACAGTTCGGTTATTACTTATAATTAACTGTCAGTTAATTTAGGCAAGCGTCGGTACATTTAGGGAACGAAATCCCAAAGCCTAGGAGAATTAAACAAGTGGAACCACAGGGTGGTGTCCTGTCCCCGCTCCGATTTAATTTTTACATATCAAAGCTCCCTTCTCCACCAGAACGCGTCACAATCATTTCCTATGCCGACGACTGCATGATTATGGCAATGGGACCTAGCCCTTCAATACGTACTAGTTTCTAAAATAAACAAAACACTCTCCCTGTCTTTGTTAGTTTCTCACCTCGCGCACACTTGGAATTATCACGAAAAAAAATCCATGCCACTCTGTTTACGACATGGAACGATGGGGTACGCTACCGACTGTCAGTCACTCAAAGATATGAGGGTTAACGCGTTAGATAAGAAAAGATAAAGAAATGGTTGCTAACACCGAACAAAGCCAATTGGCCGCCCTCTCATCTGCTACCGCGGTCAACAGTTTGGTCGCCTGGTCTTCTTAAGACACACATATGGAAAGTCTGCAAGCCCGTAAAAATTCTGGAATCGGAGCTGCCACGGGATGTTTTCTGATGACCCCTGTACACCATTCGGCATAGTGAGACCAAAAAGCACAACGAAATGCTGAAACACTCAGTTTTGCTAAACGTCACAAGCAGGACACATTAGAAAAAACAACTGCTGATATAGCGCCGCCTCCAAGGGGGTTAAGGAACATCTCCATTAGCACTATGATGAGATCCGGCACCGGCCAACGCAGCGTTGGATCAGACAAGCATGAGGAGGCCCGAGGCCAAAATGCACACAGGATTCGGCTAACGCCCTTGCCAGACCGAGTACGGTGAACCCGCTAGCAGAAGAAGAAAGCACACTACAAAGGGAGACACAAGTTGCGTACTTTTCTGCCATACTTGATACTGTTTTAGATGTTTTTGGCGATGGAGATAGATCAAAGTTTTGCGCAAAATAGTCAAAATTACAAACGAAACATAGAAACTCAGGGAGATTATGCTTCACAAGTTTCACAGCTGAATTACAAACACTCCATCATCAACTCAGTGTTGCAAGTAGCAACAATAAACCGTGTCTGAGCACGAATATCATTCGACTCAATCGAGCATGTACGCCATACAGCAAGGTGCACACGAAGCTGGCGCGTCATAGCCGCCTATTAGCGGTCAGGCGAAATCTGTATGCTTTGGATGCCGGAAAAACATGTCTTGAATGGAGAGCGCGTACGAGGGTCAGCTGGCATGAAAGCAACAAACCATGGAAGTTTCATGTAGCTAGGCGTACATCAAGTCGTTCGCTAGCGTAATACGCCTAGAAAAGAGGAAAAAAGAAGATGTTTGTTTACAATTTTTGTTTGCAAACTTGTGTTGTGTGGGCTTATCTTGCTGTAAAGATATATTATATTGAACTAGAAGACCTCGCAGACGTTGTCGCCATAATTTGGCCAATGCATACAGTTTATAAGCTTTTTCCGTCGGACCACATTTTAGGCCTATATCCGAGACCATAGTCACCAGGGGTATGAAAATTACCTCTAATTAAAGCACTCTGCCAACAGCTTACATTGATATCCACATTTTATCAATCTCACATTATTAGGGGTACTCGAGGTCCTCGTTTTTCGCTATATCTCGAGACCTAGTCACCAGGGGTATGAAAATTACCTCTACTAAAGCACTCATCACAGCTTCATATGATATCCATATTCTATAAACACACTCTAGGGGTACCCGGGTCCACGTTTTGGCCTATATCTCGAGGAAATATGCTGGTTTGAGTATTTTCCCGGCAAGTATTCGAATTTTTCTCACCTTTTAACCTTCCCTAGACCTCCACGAATAATTCAAGACCAAGATAAGATAAATCAGTTCAGCCGTTCTCGAGTTTTAGCGAGACTAAGGAAAGCAATTAATTTTTTATATAGTAGATTAAAAAAAAAAGAACTTTCCTTTTTAATTTTATACACAATCAACTTTTGTATAATGGCAATTATACAGCATAAATTCATATTTGTTATTTTTTTAGAAATATTTTTCTTTTTGTGTAGCGACGCTTGGAAGTAGCTACGTATTCAGATCTTGAAGCGTAGAGGAATGTAGCTACATGAAATATCTTGTACGCGTCTGTGACGAGTAAGCTCGTGTGCACTAACATAACTCACTGCTTAACAGCATCATAAATCTCAAGTGTGTGCGCATATCACTAAATTCGCCTTGCCAATTATGTATGGCGTTTGCCATATTGAAATTAGTTAATGCAGCTTAATCCATGAAAAATTTCGTGCATTAGGAAAGAGGATTAATATAATAAGAGGCGTCACTCGTTACTTTGCATAATGTTTTGTGTGGGTATAGCTGGTTTTTTTTTTTTTTTGCGAGATGTTAATAAATGATATCTTTTATACCTTTTTCGTGGGTGTTTGTGTTTATTAATTCTCTTTCCGAAATCACATTGGTATAAGGGCCTACATGGACATGGATAAATGCGATTACAATTGAAAATGTCCCTCATGGAAAACATAGGATCATGTTTTTTAATTTCCAGCGAGTTACTCGCCACTCGTAGCAGACTGGTGGCTCTTATTATATTTATCCGCTTTTGCAGTAGAACGGAATTTAGAAGGAGATTATTCAAGAAAATAGTTGCTTAACGCCGATAAAGCGAATTAGGTGTCGCACTAGTCTACCGCATTACTCCTCCAAAAGAAATCTTCCCAAATTCACGGGAACTTTTTTAGGAAAGTTTTTTCCTCACCTTAGGTAAGTGTTGTTCTGAAGTTATACTTCTTTGGCACCGTAATAAAAAATGGTCAGAGCGAAATTTTTAAAAATGTGATCAAAAGTCACTGGTTGAAAATGCCCAGTTCGGTGTACGGTTCGCTGTGAGTTGCTATAAGCAAATGCTTTGAGTGCATTCGCTAGCGTTTTAACTTCGGGAGTGCGTCTATGGGTTATGTGCGAAGTTATGTAACGAATGTTCTGGATGTACAAAAGAAATAAAGGCCAACCTTGCACTGACATTCAAACTTCAAACAAAGAAAGAAGGATTAACAAGTAGAAAGTTAACAACGTTTTTGAAACAAAGATTGGAACAGCAAGTAGTGGAGAGTTAGAACTCAGTTTTGCAATGTCTTCTGCTGCCTTTAATAACATTTCCTTGGTGTCGTTCCGTAGCCGGAAAGGGTGTGAGTGGGCCTTGACTTCCACACGTATTTACATGGCTGGAATGTGCAATGTAAAGTTTCACCACCGTGGGAAATAGAAATATGCTGACACCGCTACATGTGCAGAAGGTACGGCTGGTTCCCAAAGGGGCACGTGAAAATTCAGGCCGCCAACGTGTTCACTCCTTTCCGATCTGCGTTCGTAGAGGTGGAAAAAACTATCGATAGTCCGGGACTATGATATACGCCGATAGTATCGTTAGGGCACTATCGCTATCTCGATACTATCGAGAAATTCGTAGCAGCCGAGAATCTCGTATGGAGCACACACTGAGTGCTACAAAAAGACAAAAGTGAAGATATTTGGACTGGTGCTGTATTTATTTGTAGTGTATCGTCGACTAAACAACATTCTAATTTTCAAAACAATCCAAAGTTTTGAGTTACCTGCTAAAATAGAGCATCATTTATATTCAAAAGGATTGACGAGCTAGCGATGCGAGCGGCTGCAAAAAACTACTGGACGTGTAGTTGTGTGGACACAACCTGTTCATACGTCTCAATTATTTTAATCTGAAATGCAAGTCACAAGTATTTTTAGCGCAGAACATCTTCTGCATTGCGGCTTCGGCGGCGCTTACAAAGAAAAAATACACTTGCGGCCAAACACATTTGGGATTTAAACATTCAATATGTGCAAACCTTTTTCTACATCAATCTTTCTTTTTATGCTACAACAGCACATGAAAACTGTCAAATCAACTATAAAAATTTCCGCATAGTGCTAACAGCTTGGTGTCAGACGCGTCGTTTGATACCCAGTCCGTTATCGGACGATTATTAGTAGTCGAACGCTGTTTTAGATTTTACTGTTTACTACTGTCTAAAGAAACCAGTCAGCTTTTGAGGAAGTTGCTTTTTTCCGCCATCATGTTTTATTTTAGGCCGAGTACAAGCGCAACGCGGAGATGATCCACAAATTTTTTGTGTTGCGCTTGATTTGAATCCTTTTTGCAATAGGTGTGTTTTTTTTTTGTGTGGTGTTTGCAGACATCTTTACATTCTGGGGGACACGCTATTGTTGTTAAGAATGTGCGAAAGTTGACGATTTATATAAATAATTGTAAACTCTTCTATATAATATTAAATTTTATAAGAGTATACAATGCCAAAAACTCGTTCCAATTTATACGCGTGTACAGCACCAAAAATCTCCTTCCTGAAAACCCTCCGCAATTAATTGCTGTATCGTACACCGCTTTCATATTGTCACTATAATCTCGCCTCGCTGCCTTACCAGATCGAGTACCTCTCTCAGACTTCTTCCAAGACACCAGTGGATTTTGGACATTCCCTCCGCAGCGGCATCTATCCCATACTTACAATCAGATGGTAGTCGAAGGTCATTGTCAAAAATACCTTTTGCGGGAGTTTGCCCGTTGTCTCTGTTACTGCCGATCGGTAGGCCATCAAGAATAATGAATGATATGTGTATATCCCGCGTCCTTATGGTACTTGTCTTACTACTTTCCTTAAAGCTCATCCAATTTTCTATAAACGTTAAACCAATACAATCGGAATTGGGGATGCAATGCAGTTGACTCCGGTTTTCCGAATGCCCAATCTTGCACCTCTCTTGGAACAAAGCTGATCAAAATTCCTGCCCTTGGTCAGAAAGGTACGCCAATTGGTACTCCATAACTTGGCAACCCAATCTTTTGTAACCACTTCTGCTACGTTTTCGCTTCTTGGTTTGGGATTGGGTATACCTCTGGCCATTTTTACTGAAATTAATCCATAAACACCACGTACGTATTTGTTCCGCGGTTGCTAGAGGAAATAGTCCTGCGAAATCCATGGCGATCCTTTCAAATGGCTGCACCTGAAATATACTGCTCATCCGCATGATCTTCGTGTTGGCGGGCCCCTTCGCTCTGTTGCAAACCTCGCAGTTGGCAATCACTCGGTGACCGACTGCGGCAACCAAACCCAAAAATAGAATCTCTGCTTAATTTTCTCGAGCGTCTTCGCTGATTCCAAGACGACCTCTACTGGGACCATTATGCAGCTCGCTGAGCAGTCAGGAATCTTTTTCTGGGGAAACAGCTATCAGTTTCTCTTGCCATTACCATCCTCACTCTCCCATACTCGATGAAGCCAAACGGATAGTAATTGCAAACACTGTTCCACTGTGCCAATATGACTCACAATGGGACTCTCTGCTGACATCTCTTATCCTCTTGGCCTTTACCGTTTCGATTCGGAGCCCTTGCCTAACATGCGAAAGAACTGTATCTTCTAGCTGACACTTTATCGTTCTTTCTTGTTCATCATCCGTACACGTTATAGTCTTAGCCGACATCTTAATGTCTTCTTGAGCCTCGGCTTTCGAACAGTCATTGCATTCCAAACTACACTTGTCTTCGTGACATTGCATCAGCATTTCCAAGGGTTACTAATTTCCGATGCTCAATTGGAAAAGCATAGCTTTGTAGCGCTCGAATCCACGGCCAATGCGTCCTTCAAGGAGTACGGAACTGCAGAAGCCATTAAACGCTGCGTACTGTTCTGACACGGCACTCGCTGCAGCAGAGGTATTTGTGAAAATGGCTTAATGCACTCTAACAATCGCCAGCAGCTCTCTCCGCGTTAACAGCAGTAGTCCTCTCTGGTTTTTCCAATCGAAATGCTGTAATATGCAATACATTTATCCGTCAAGCGACCAGTTGTGATAAAACGACTCCTATAGCATAACACTAGCATGTGTATCCAGAAGAAATGTTTGCTCCTGGAATCGGAATATGCTAAAATTAGGACAGTGAACAAACGCCCCTTCAATGTTTAGAAAGCAACCTCTTGATCCTTCGTCCATTGAAAAGCTTATTGTTCAGTTGAAGCTCATGGAAGGCTATGGGCTACGCTCGGGAAAAATTGGTTGCAAATCGGCCTCTCCCCGGTTAATATGTGCAAAGCCCAAGGAAATTCCAATTCATGTAGGTTTCTGTGGTCTGGCCAATCCCTTACAGCCTCTCTCTATTCGTTCGCCA
>JARSSU010037025.1:0-21803 GCA_029619165.1 Eurosta solidaginis
TAAGGAAGGCTAAGTTCGGGTGTAACCGAACATTACATACTCAGTTGAGAGCTGTGGAGACAAAGTAAGGGAAAATCACCATGTTGTAAAAAGAACCTAGGGTAACCCTGGAATGTGTTTGTGTGACACGTGTATCAAATGGAAGGTATTAAAGAGTATTTTAAGAGGAAGTGGCCATAGTTCTATAGATGGACGCCATTTAGGGATATCGCCATAAAGGTGGACCAGGCCTGACTCTAGAATTTGTTTGTACTATATGGGTATCAAATGAAAGGTGTTAATGATAATTTTAAAAGGGAGTGGGCCTCAGTTCTATCTAGAATTTATTTTGTACGATATGGGTATCAAATGAAAGGTATTAATGAGATTTTAAAAGAGCGTGGGCCTAAGTTCTATAGATGGAAGCCTTTTCGAGATATCGCCATAAAGGTGGACCAGGGGTGACTCTAGAATTGGTTTGTACGATATGGGTATCAAATGAAGGTGTTAATGAGTATTTGAAAAAAAAGTGGGCCTTAGTTCTATATGTGGACGCCTTTTCGAGATATCGCCATAAAGGTGGACCAGGAGTGACTCTATAATGCGTTTGTACAATATGGGTATCAAATGAAAGGTGTTAATGAGTATTTTAAAAGGGCGTGGGCCATAGTTCTATAGGTGGACGCCTTTTCGAGATATCGCCATAAAGGTGGCCAGGGGTGACTCTAAAATTTGTTTGTACAATATGGGTATCAAATGAAAGGTGTTAATGAGTATTTTAAAAGGGCGTGGGCCTTAGTTCTATAGGTGGACGCCTTTTCAAGATATCGCCATAAAGGTGGACCAGGGTGACTCTAGAATTTGTTTGTACGATATGGGTATCAAATGAAAGGTGTTAATGAGTATTTGAAAAAAAAGTGGGCCTTAGTTCTATATGTGGACGCCTTTTCGAGATATCGCCATAAAGGTGGACCAGGAGTGACTCTAGAAGTATTTGTACGATATGGGTATCAAATTAAAGGTATTAATGAGGGTTTTAAAAGGGAGTGTCCCTTAGTTGTATATGTGAAGGCGTTTTCGAGATATCGACCAAAATGTGGACCAGGGTGATCCAGAACATCATCTGTCGGGTACCGCTAATTTATTTATATATGTAATACCACGAACAATACTCCTTCCAAGATTCCAAGGGCTTTTGAATTCGCCCTGCAAAACTTTTTCATTTTCTTCTACTTAATATGGTAGGTGTCACACCCATTTTACAAAGTTTTTTTCTAAAGTTATATTTTGCGTCAATAGACAATAAATTACCATGTTTCATCCCTTTTTCGTATTTGGTATATAATTATGGCATTTTTTTCATTTTTCGTAACTTTCGATATCGAAAAAGTGGGCGTGGTCATAGTCGGATTTCGGCCATTTTTTACACTAATACAAAGTGAGTTCAGATAAGTATGTGAACTGAGTTTAGTGAAGATATATCGATTTTTGCTCAAGTTATCGTGTTAACGGCCGAACGGAAGGACAGACGGTCGACTGTGTATAAAAACTGGGCGTGGCTTCAACCGATTTCGCCCTTTTTCACAGAAAATAGTTACCTTCCTAGAATCTAAGCCTATACCAAATTTCACAAGAATTGGTAAATTTTTGTTCGACTTATGGCATTAAAAGTATCCTAGACAAATTAGATGAAAAAGGGCGGAGCCACGCTCATTTTGAAATTTTCTTTTATTTTGTATTTTCTTGCTACATATCATTACTGGAGTTGAATGTTGACATAATTTACTTATATACTGTAAAGATATTAACTTTTCTTTTAAAAATGGAATTTAAAAAAATTTTTTTTTAAAGTGGGCGTAGTCGTTCTCCGATTTTGCTAATTTTCATTAAGCAGATATACAGTGATAAGAGTAACGTTCCTGCCAAATTTCATCTTGATATCTTCAACGACTGCCATATTACCGCTTGCAAAACTTTTAAATTACCTTCTTTTAAAAGTGGGCGACGCCACGCCCATTGTCCAAAACTTTACTAATTTTCTATTCTGCGTCATAGGGTCAACCCACCTGCCAAGTTTCATCGCTTTATCCGTCTTTTGAATTATAGCACTTTTTCGGTTTTTCGAAATTTTCGATATCGAAAAAGTGGGTTCAAGTGTACAGCTGGGTATGTAATGTTCGGTTTCACCCGAACTTAGACTTCCTTACTTGTTGCATAATCGAAATTTTTTCCTGGAGAACGTTTTGCCTTTTTGGCCATCGGTAAAAATAAAAATAAATACATACTGCCTACATCATGTTATAATCAAATATACGACATAAAATAATGAAGTAAAAAACCCCCCGAAAGTACAATCCTAGATCCACCACTGACGGCTATTGTACACATATCTAATTAATAACACAATTCAACTCTGCGAATACATATATAAACAAGTCATTACTAGGAAATTTTCTTTTGAAAACTAAAGCAAGTGTTTTGTTAAAGCTGATCTCATTTCATTTCGCAGAAATATGCATAAGTACCGTAAAAAATCAGATTGTTCAACTAATTAACAAGTAAGGAAGGTTAAGTTCGGGTGTAACCGAACATTACATACGCAGTTGAGAGCTATGGTGACAACATAAGGGAAAATAACCATGTAGGAAAATGAGCCGAGGGTAACCCTGGAATGTGTTTGTATGACATGTGTATCAAATGAATTTAAAGAGTATTGTATGAGGGAGTGGGCCATAGTTCTAGAGGTGGACGCCATTTAGGGATATCGCCATAAAGGTGGATCAGGTTTGACTCTAGAATTTGTTTGTACGATATGGGTATCAAATGAAAGGTGTTAATGAGTATTTTAAAAGGGAGTGATCCTTAGTTCCATAGGTGGACGCCGTTTCGAGATATCGCCATAAAGGTGGACCAGGGGTGGCCATAGATTGCGTTTGTACAATATGGGTACCAAACGAAAGGTGTTAATGAGTATTTCAAAAGGGCGTGGGGTTTAGTTCTATAGGTGGACGCCTTTTCGATATATCGCCATAAAGGTGGACCAGGGGTGACTCTAGAATGTGTTTGTACGATATGGGTATCAAATTAAAGGTATTAACGAGGGTTTTAAAAGCGAGTGGTGGTAGTTGTATAGGTGGTCGCCTTTTCGAGATATCGGCATAAAGGTGGGCCAGGGGTGACTCTAGAATTTGTTTGATAAGATAAGGGTATCAAATGAAAGGTGTTAATGAGTATTTTAAAAGGGGGTGACCCTTACTTCCATAGGTAGACGCCGTTTCGAGATATCGCCATAAATGTGGACCAGGGGTGACTCTAGAATTGTTTGTACATATGGGTATCAAACGAAAGGTGTTAATGAGTATTTTAAAAGGGAGTGGGCCTTAGTTCTATAGGTGGACGCCTTTTCGAGATATCCCATAAAGGTGGACCAGGGGTGACTCTAGAATGTGTTTGTACGATGTGGGTATCAAACGAAAGGTGTTAATGAGTATTTTAAAAGGGAGTGGGCCTTAGTTTTATAGGTGGACGCCTTTTCGAGATATCCCCATAAAGGTGGACCAGGGGTGACTCTATAATGTGATTGTACGATGTGGGTATCAAATTAAAGGTATTAATGAGGGTTTTAAAAGGGAGTGGTGGTAGTTGTATAGCTGGTCGCCTTTTCGATATATCGGCATAAAGGTGGGCCAGGGGTGACTCTAGAATTTGTTTGTACGATAAGGGTATCAAATGAAAGGTGTTAATGATAATTTAAAAGGGGGTGATCCTTAGTTCCATAGGTGGACGCCGTTTCGAGATATCGCCATAAAGGTGGACCAGGAGTGACTCTAGAATTTGTTTGTACGATATGGGTATCAAATGAAAGGGTAATGAGCATTTTAAAAGGGAGTGGGCTTTAGTTCTATAGGTGGACGCCTTTTCGTGATATCGCCATAAAGTTGGACCAGGGGTGACTCTAGACTTTGTTTGTACGATATGGGTATCAAATGAAAGGTGTTTATGAATATTTTAAAAGGGAGTGGGCCTTAGTTCTATAGGTAGACGCCTTTTCGAGATATCGAAAAGATGAGATATGAGTTTTCACTGAGAGCTTTTCATGGCAGAAATACACCCAGAGTGCTTGCAAACACTGCCGAGGGGCGACCCCGCTTAGAAAAATTTTCTTCTAATTGAAAAACTTATTTCTAAATTTTGATGTTGCTCTGCCCGGGAGTTGAACCCAGGGCATACGGTGTGATAGGGCGGAGCACGCTACCATCACACCACGGTGGCCGGGTGGTGGTAGTTGTATATGTGAAGGCGTTTTCTAGATATTGACCAAAATGTGGACCAGGGTGACCCAGAAGATCATCTGTTGGATACCGCTAATTTATTTATATATATATACCACGAAAAGTATTCCTACCAAGATTTCAAGGGTTTTTTATGTCACCCTGCAGGACTTTTTCATTTCATTCTACTTAATATGGTAGTGTCACACCCATTTTACAAAGTTTTTTTCTAAAGTTATATTTGCGTCAATAAACAATCCAAATACCATGTTTCATCCATTTTTTCGTATTTGGTATAGATAATGGCATTTTTTTCGTTTTTCGTAATTTTCGATATCGAAAAATGGGCGTGGTCATAGTCGGATTTCGGCCATTTTTTATACCAATACAAAGTGAGATCAGGTAAGTACGTGAACTAGTTTAGTAAAGATATATCGATTTTTGCTCAATTTATCGTGTTAACGGCCGAGCGGAAGGACAGACGGTCGACTGTGTATAAAAACTGGGCGTGGCTTCAACCGATTTAGCCCTTTTTCACAGAAATAGTTATCGTCCCAGAAACTAAGCCCCTACCAAATTTCACAAGGATTGGTAAATTTTTGTTCGACTTATGGCATTAAAGTATCCTAAACAAATTAAATGAAAAAGGGAGGAGCCACGCCCATTTTGAAATTTTCTTTTATTTTTGTATTTTGTTGCACTACATCATTACTGGAGTTGAATGTTGACATAATTTACTTATATACTGTAAAGATATTAAATTTTTTCTTAAAATTTGACTTTAAAAAAATTTTTTTTTAAAGTGGGCGTGGTCGTTCTCCGATTTTGATAATTTTTATTAAGCATACATATAGTAATAGGAGTAACGTTTCTGCCAAATTTCATAATGATATCTTCAGCGACTGCCAAATTACAGCTTGCAAAAGTTTTAAATTACCTTCTTTTAAAAGTGGGCGGTGCCACGCCCATTTTCCAAAATTTTACTGATTTTCTATTCTGCGTCATAAGTTTTAAGTGCCTTAGAAAAGGATTCACTTAAATAATATCTTTAAGAAATAATTTTTGACACAAACGAATATTTTCTGAACAACTAAACTTTTTTTAATCATCAAAAAAATCTTTTCAATATTTTTACAAAAAACTCTTAGCATATTTCTTCAAAAAAAATGATATAAAAGTACAGTGTATTGACAGCAAGTATAGGCGCCACACTACTTCCCCGCCAGACTAGGGCAAGTAATTTAAAGCTAGTTGAATTATGAAAGATTCGTGGGACTATTGATCGAAAGTAGTTGATAAAAATGCTGGCTTTAGACGATCTAGTGAAACATTGACTGGCTTTCCTTTGATAATAATTGTGTAAAATTTCGAATAACGTTTTTTTGACCTTATGCGGACCATCATACGGTGGAGTAAGTGCAGGAGAAATCGCATCATTTCGAACAAAAGCATGCGTGGAATTCATTAAATTTGAATTGACAAAAGGCTTTTTAACTGTATGATGTGCCGTATCCGATGGCGCATGGATCGCATTATATCTGTTAAGTTTTTTACGAACTCGTTATGTGGAATGAATTTACTGTCGGTAAATATTCCGCCCGGCAGCCTTAATCAAGCACCAAAACCATTTCAGCAGGGCTGGCACCAATATCTGGTCTATTCGTAGACCGAAGCCCAGAAGAATGAGAGGTAGATGTTGAGACCAATTGTTGGTGTTGAAACACATTAAAGATGATTTTAATGTACGATGCCATCATTCTATTAAACCATTTTTTTTCATTTCATTATTAACAATCTCTTTTACATATCATGAACATCATCTTTAATGACAATTTTTTTTATTTAATATAAGATTACATACTGTTTAATAATTCCATTCATTTTTTCATTTACATATTTTTTATTTTTGTACATAACCAATTTTTCATATCATTTTCATACAATTTATTTATTTAACCAATGTCTTTGTTTATTAATGATTGACATCCATTTTATTAACCATTAGTATATTCGAATCATATTTATTTATTTCACATTTATCATTTTCACAACCACATTTTTGTATATTTTACTTTACATTTTCATTATAATATTTTCAACAAAATATTTATTAATAATTTATTATATATCATAAATTATTAATTTTATTCCAAAAGTCATCACATATTTCATATCTCATTTTTTTCATTAACCATGTCTTCATTTTTCATTATTTATCATACCATTCATTCAATTTAGATATGCATTTTTCACCATTACTCATTTTTATTTCACATATATTTAGTATGCATTTTTAGTCACTACAGTTTCTATTAACACCAGTTGCAATTTAAATTTAATTTGTTTAATTTTTATCACCAAAAAAAACAAAAGAAAAACACAACAATTGACATCATTTTGTTATTTATTTTATTACCATATAACATTTTACGTTATTTGTATTTATCCAATGTCAATATTTCAAACTCACATCTTTTGTTATTCATATTTAAACCATTACAATATTACCATAGTCCAATCATTTAAATTAGTAATACCATCATCTTACTTTTATTGATTCATATCCCATATTTTTGATTATAAACATTTTCATTTCAGTAACCCATTCAGTTATTTTTTTTATAATTTATTTTATCACATGATTTAAATAGTATTCATCATTCATTACAATTATTTCACATTTATTTATTTTATTTTATTTATACCAAATTTACTTTTTCGATTTCATTGATTTCCAATTTCTAACATATTATATTATCATTTTTTTTTTATCCATTTTTTTTTTTCTTAATTGCAAATCATTCATTAACCTGTAATATAACAATTACATTGTCCCCATACATATTTAATTGTTTTCGTTAATGATTTTCATTTCATATTTTGTTTTTTTCTTTTTTATTATTGTTTCACATTATTTTGATTATTGGTCAATATTCCATCATGTTAAAATACATTTATAAAGTTTTGATATTTTTCCATTTATTTTTTTTTTAATTCATTCATTAACAAAAAAAAAAAAAATTATGTTTGAGATCAATATTTTTGCAATTCATAACACATTTTCATCATATCAACAATCAAAAATATATTACATATTTCATTCTACAAAGAAACATTCATTTAAATTATCATTTCAATCTTTTTTTTAGCATTTTATCACAAAAAAATCATTATACATTTGATTTAATTTATTTTTATTTTTACTATTCATCACATTTTATTTTCAAATTTCTATATGATCATCATCATTTTTTTTTACATTAACACATCATATTTTTTTTTAGTGTTCCATAACATTTATTTCAATCACCATTCATTTTTATAGATTTTTTTTTTTTATTTCATTTATTATTTATTATTTGCATAATCAAATTTTAAATTTTTATTTGATTAATCCATCATATTTCAATTTATTTTTTATTGAGTATTGATTAATATTTATTTTATAAATTTAGATTCAATTCAATCTAATACATTATCCATTTAACAATTTTAGTATATTAAGTTTTTTGCAATAAAATTATTACCATCAATCATCCACAATATTATCATCTCATTTCAATGTATCCCTTTATTTTATTTTTTTCAATTTTTTTTTTTAATATTTTTAGTTTTTTCATTTAACAAAAAATTCACATTATTTTTCCATTTATTTTTCCATTTTTTTTATTAATATCAACTGTCATTATTTACATCGCAAAAAATCATTCTTTAACTTTTTTATTTATCACAATTTTTATTATTAATTTATCATATATCGATTGTAACGTTTCATTACCATTATCAGAATCAACACAATACACATTTTTTTTATCATCAATCAATATTTTTCAAATTTGATATGATTCGTTAATGTTTCATTGATTCTTCATTTAAGTCATATATTTGCATTTCCATCATCCATATATATACCAATTTATATTAATTTTTCTAATTTTTTATCCATTCACATTCCATCACCAAGAAACCATGCAAATTTCATTCATTCACATCGACCATAGTTTCTTATTTTTTGTATTTCCAATTTTAGCATTATTATTTTTTATTCATTCCATTTATAATTCATATAATTATGTTATATTTTATATGCATGCAATTTCATATTTTTTTACCATTTTATTATAATATTCATACCATTTCTACACTTCATATTTAATTATTTCATCATTGTCATTTCATTCACAACTTCCATTCCTCTATTATTTTTTTTTTCTATTAATATTTCATCATCAATAATCATCGAATAATTTACTTTTCATTTGATTTATTAATCAATCTTATTTTTATATTATATAGTTTTTTATATTTTATTTTCACTCCATTTTTTACCTCCTTTTCTTATAGTTAATCATATACATCACATTTTTTTACTATTATCACATTCCATTCCTAATATTTCACTTATTTTTTCGTCCATGTGTCATTTATTATCATTACATGATACATTCTTTCCATTTTTGCATTTGGAATCATCTCAAAAAAATTTTTTAAATCCACCCATTCATATTCTTCATCATTTTTTCATTCACATTCCAATTAAAGGCCATATACACAAAAATTGTTTACACATCATTTACATTTTCAAACATAAATTTTATATTTTATTATTATAAATTAATTTTACTATATTTTATTTCATGTTTTTCAATTTTTCAATTCTTTTTAAATTGTTTTTTTAATATTCATATCATTTGACATACATATATTTTAACATATTTTAATTTCCAAAAGTATACATTAATTTATTGATTTCATATTTCATTAACCATCATGTTTATTATACTCAAGGATGGGAAATTTTGAATCAATATACGCATTTCATCACCATTATTTTATCATCCATTTTAAGTGTACATACATAACTTGTAATTTTTTTGTACAATATATTTTTTATAAACCAAAAAATAAATATCATGATTATCATCATTTTATTTTTTATTCATCACCAATTTAACCAGTTTATCAGGTGCATAAAATATCATACCATCATTAGTTTTGGAAAGATATTTTTAAGTATTTTTATTCATTTTTTACCATCAAATATTTATTCCATCAGATTCTGTATTTGGTCAAAATTTTAATAATTTGATTTTATCAAATAGAATTTATATCACATATCCATCATTTAAAACAAAAAAATTATTCTCTTTATGATTTGTAATATAATTTTATTATCATTTTATTACTTATATTCATTTGATATAACTTTTTTTTTATATTTTTTCATAATTTTATTATATACGCATTCAATTATTCTACAATATAAACATATGTTAAATTTCCATTTATCAAAAATTATTATTTTATTCAATTTTCATTTTAATATACCCATATTCCACATATATTTGTTTTCTATTATTATTAACACATTATTTTTTTTTTTACATATTATTTCCCATATTTAATTTCACACAACAATTCTCCAAATTCTTATCTACAATATTTGTTTTTAATGATTTCCACCACTTTTCAATATTATGATTTTTATTTTATTTTGTTTATCAATACATTTACCATTATATTGTTTCCATTTTTCATTATGAATGCAAATATTCCATTTCCATATTGAATTCATTATGTCATATAATTCAACATTTTTATTTTATAATTACCATCTTATTTTATATTATTATGTATTTTTAAATTTTTTTATATGATATCATATTTTTTGGCAGTTCTTGTTATCAACAATTTTCAAGCAAAGGGTTCAAATTATTTTCAGTTAGCTCATTGCCAATTTTTTAAGTAATTTATATTTTCAGACACAACAAATTACAAATTTATCAACTTTCATCATACCAACCTATTTTCCATATTTCAAATACTTTTGGCATGATATTCATATTAAAGTGTTTTATTTTACGCATGCATATTTTTTTCGCTTTAAATATTGTCTATTTTATATAATTTATTATCCACCATTGAATTAATATCATTTTAAACCAATTAAAAAAAAATTCCATATCCAGGCTTCACATTTTTTATTATAAAACCAATATTCATTTCCATTTCATAATTGTATTACTGTACTGCATCATTTTGTTCAACAATTTCATTCTAACAGAAGTTGCACATTACATTTTTTTTTTTCACATATATTTTATTTTTCTCATTTTAACTATTTTCATCATTGTCACATTGTTTTCAATAAGTGCAATTATCATATACTTGTTATTAAACCAAATATATTTTATTCAGTTAACATTTTTCCATCCCTCAATATATTATTTTATTTTTTTTTTTCAAACATATCATTTTAGTTATATTTATTTAATTTCCATTTTCATTTTGTTTTCTTAACACAATTTTTTTTATTCATTATATTTTCATCTTACCATTTTTTTTGGTATTTTAACCAAAAAAACATTAGTTTTTTCATCATTCATCATTTTTAATCAATTTTTTATCCATTGACAATCATACATCATGTACTTTTTTTTTTCAGTTTACTGTTTATTTATCAAAATATGATCTTTATCCACTATCACATACATTACATCTGGACGAAATTTCATCCATTACTTCTCATATATCCATTTCATTATTTCCAGTTATTAATTGATATTAGTCAAGTACAAATCGTTCATTAATCGATCATTGACCAATTATTTAATCATTAATAATTTACCACATTCCTAATTATCATAATATATAAATACATTTATCCATCCATGCATTTACACATTCATTGCACATTATTTCGATATTAACATACCATTTATCAGCAATTTCATTTGTTTTTTCAATTTCGTCATATACCAACATTTTCCAACACCTTTTAAAATTTTCATTCAATAAACAATGTTTTCATTGTTAGCACATTTGTAATTTTTTTGTTGCACCAATTGTATTTCAATCACATCATCAAAATCATTAACATTTTTCATTAACATGAATTTTATAAATATCATTCCATTTTTCATTATTGAATATACTCATATTTACTACCAATTTTTTAACATACCACAGTCACATTCATTCAACCATCCAGAATTATTCATGTGTTTATTTATTTTACATCAAAATTCCATTCAATACATCATTTATCCATATTATTATTTATTTTTTAATTTTAATAAACCATTTTGGTTTCATAACATCATTTTTTATTTATTTGCATATTTTTTTTTTTCATTTTTCATTATGTTTTGATACAAATTATATTTTTTTCATCATTTTCATTTTGTTTCATTCTAATTTTTATTAAACATTAACCCATTTAATATATTTTGATCAATATTATATACAACCATTTTAATTTACAACAATTTTTTCATTTTGTCAATTTTGTATTATTGGGACATTATTCATTTTTTTTTTATTTTTTTTTTTTATCTTTTCATTACAGTTATTTTTAAATTTACAAAACAAAGAAAAAATTTTCATCAGTTTTTTTATTAGTAATCATAATTCAAAACCAATCCTTGATAAAAAACAAATATTTTTATTTATAATTGAATTATAAAACATCATACCATACATTATTACATCACTCAAGTTTTCATTCAGTTAGATAAATTCAACTTTTATTATTAGTTATTATGTTTCATTGACATTAAATCACACAATATTTTTTATAACAATTTAATTTGCATCATTATTATATCCATTATAGTTATTTTTATTCTTTTTGTACCAATATATGAATTATTTATTGTATATTTCATATTTACATAAATTGCAATTCATTCCATAATCATTTCTAATAATATAATTATTTTACATACTATATAGGTTTACCATTTTTTTTTTTCACAGTTTCACATGACACCCAAAATTCAATCTTCAGTTTATATCCATCAGCTTCAAATATTCTTCATTTAATTCGCCTTTCTAACTTTTTTTGTTACCATTTCATTCATAATTCATTTTGTATCTTATCATATGCCATTTTTATTCATTTTTTTCACCATACATCATATTTTTCATTGCTATCAATTTTAGTATTATCAATTTCATATCGCTTTCATTCTTTAAAATTTTAATCATCATTATTTATCATTTATTCAAAATATTCACATACATTTCATTTCAATTTTTTTATTTTTAATATGAAGACAATGATTATTCTCATTAACTAAGTTAAGTCTTTTTCACATTTTAATTTATATATTTTTTTCACACATATATTTAATTCATTGTAATTCATTTTTTCACTATTATATCATTTATCCATCAATTTCCACATTTTATCACAATATTATACATATTTTCCACCATTTATTCAATTTTCATACATTTTACACATACCATCATTTTAATTCAATTCCCAGTCATTTATTTCGGATTTTCATCAATCAGTTTTTCATTTTCATTTCATTTTCAGATTGGACAATTTACATTCATAAATTTTTTTATTCACCAATTACCATTATATCAATAATTCAGATTATCATTTCCATTTCATAAATTTGCCGATAACGCATTCATATATTTTTTTATTTTACCATTATATTTAATAATGAATAGTCTTTTTTCAGTTTATTATAATCATTCATCTTTAATTTTTTTGTCTTCGCTCCAATTTGACATTCAATTCATCATATCATTTCCATTCATAACTTAACACACATTCAATACATTTCATCATCAATTTATCATTTCATATATTCATATCACCATTTTTAATTTTTCAATCATTAGTAACATCCATTATTTCACAATTTTTATATAAACCATAATTCAATTTAGTACATTTGTTCAATATGGTTTCATGTTATAATATTTTTTTTTCCAATTTTCATTCTTTTTATAAATATTATCCACATTTACCAGATCACCATTTCATTCAATATTCATTCATCATAAACCATTCATTTTATATTGGAATCATGACTATTCATATTCTTTTAGTTTTATTGTAATATTAATACATTTTCATACCATAAATTTTATTTATTAAATATTCATTATATAAGAGTCAAGATTTTTCCAATATTATCATATTTCTTATTATTATTTGCACATTTTTTCATTTTTATTTTTATTTATTTTCCAATTTATTCATTTGAAATAGACCAATTAACATTTTATTCATTTGGTGTTTTTCAAGTCAATATTTTGTTTTGGTTTCATTGTAAGAATCTTTCATGTTTTCGATGCTTCCATTTCTCATGTTTTTCACACAAAACAGCTATATTTAGATAAAGTACCATTTCTTCATACATATTATTTATATTTTCAATTTTATATTTTATCAACATTTTTTTTCATTCCATTTCACATATATTATTTATACAATTATTTTCTTTACCATACCATTTTTTTTCATTCCCATTAAATTTATTCTGTAGTTTTTTAATTTGGTTTTTTTTTGTATACCACAATTTAATCATTTTTTTTACATCATAGTCAAACAAATCATTTTCATTTAATTTTTTTTAACACTTTTCTGTATGCCACTTTTTTTTATTTTCATTATTCTGAAAAAGAAATATCAGTTTAGTTAATTCATTTATCCAAATATTATTATTACCCAACATTAACATCATCACATCACCATATATAATTCATTATTGTCCATATTACCATTAACAGTATTCATATAATGTTTTGCTAGCTTTCAGTTTACCCATTCCATTTTCCACAACATGCATCACCATTATGTTTTCATATTTACAATGCACAATATTCCAATTTATTCATACCATACATTTTTTCACATGTTTCCTTATTATTCATTGTTTATATTTTTCAACCAAAAAATTATTTCATTTAATCATTTCCACAGTATTTATTTTTATATTTATATCCAAATTCAAAAAGACCATTGTTTATTTATTTTATTTATTTCCATTTATAAACATTCCCATTTTATGCATTTATTCCATTTTTAAGTTCAATGTGTCATACATAAGTATTACCATCAACATTAATTTTCACATCCAAATGTTCGATCACATTTTGTACAATTTACCAATTATCATGCTAAAATCACATCTCATTATTTTTATTTTTTCATCCTTTTAATCACAACATTCAATAATTAATTATTCACACATCATTTTTTATTATTTATTATTATCTAATATTTTATTAATATATTTAATTGTATAGGTATGCATCAATATTCCAATTTTTTTAGAAAATTCCATTCACCATTTTATTTATTACCACCTCATCATTATTCATAATTTTTATTTTATTAACCATTTTTTCATATCATTCATTTATTTTTACCAACATTACTTTTAATTTTTTTTCTATGTATCCAACCATTTACATTAATTTTTAAAGTTTTATATTATTTTATATTTTCCTTTGTTCATAATTCAAGTTATGCATTTATACGTTTTTACATTGTTTCCATTTTCATTTAAAATATTAAATATTCTACCATTTTTATATCATAATTTTATTTCCACATTGCATTAGAATATTACATTTTTACCATATTAATCAATTCTTATCAATATTTATCAACATCATTCATCACTCATATACATACATTTTTGATTTCACACATCATTATTCATATACATCTTGTAATAAAAAAATACCACTTTATAATTTTGTGCAATTATATAATCTGAATTTTGTTTTTTATGTCCTTATTATCATTTGAAATTTTTAATTTGTTATTACGCAATATAAATTTACCACATTCATTATAAACATTAATTTTAAATAAATTTTTTTCAGTATTTATTTTCAATTTCATTTTTATATATATAATCATTTTTTATCTTATCTTAATATTTTCCATATTTTTATATAATTTTTTTGTTTTGTTTCATTTTCATACAGTTTTATATTGATTTTATTTTGCAATGATTGTTTTCCAATTCAACAAATATTTTCTATAATTTTCAAATTACCATGCAGTTTTTTTTTTTGTTTATTTTTTCATATTATACATTTTTATTTTTATCATATGACATCATATTATTCTTTTCAAGAATTATTAACCATTTTTTTAATTCATCCATCATATTCATTATACAACATTTTTATTTTAATCATTAATTAGTCATTTTTTTATTTTTGTTATATATCGAATTGTTTTTTCAATATTATCAAAAAAAATTAATTATAACATTCATTTCATTCAATTTCATTTTCAATAGTTTTCTATTTCATCACAAAATTCATATCATTTACCACAGCGATTTTAATTTTTGTCATGTTTTTTTTTCATTCATTTCATTAGTTTTTTAACATATTCATTCAATTTTATATCCATAGTTCGCATCATATTCATCCATTTTCTCAGAATATTCAAATCATTTTAAATGTTTTACCATTTTTTATATTTGTATCATTTCATTATATAATTACAACCAATCTCCATACCAATTGTAAAATTTTTTTTTCATTTTTTTCTTTTTGCATGTCAATAAAGTGATTTTTTCATCATTTTTTTTTTTATGAATACCATTTTTTTTCATTTTATATTATTGTTCAATTTTTTTTGTTTCATCAAACCTATTTATTTCTTTTTTTTTCATATTAACAAAAATAGCAAAACTGTGGAAATTTTACCATGTTTTATTTTCATTCATTAACCATCATCACATTTCATTTCATTCCATTTTGCATTGAAATACATATATATTTTTGAAACATTTTTTGTTAAATTTTTTATATTTTATTTTTTTCATTCAATATATAGTTTATATCCATTTTATTCTTTTAACATTTTCATTCCACCATTTTTTACCAGTTCATTCATCATTTTTTCATATCATGCCTTACAATTGATTCAAACAAATTGATTTCTTCAAGTTTTATCCATTTTTCATTCCAAATATTCAATACAAATCATTTTTTTTAGCAATTTCAATATATTTTAGGTTACCATTTCATATATTTTAAACCATATATCTATTTTCATACAAATAGCAATTATTGTACCATCACATGGGATTGTACATATATTTTCAATATCTATAATAAATTTATTCTGTTTATTATCAATATTATTCAAAGTTTGAATCACTCAATAATTACAGATTAATTTTTTCTTAACCAATTATTGATTCATTTTTATTTTTATCATCAAATTTATCAATGTCATTTTTCAATTTTTATTCAAATTAACCATAGTTATTAAACAATTATGTAGTCATTTTTTATTCATAAATTTTTCCATTTGTTTTATTGTTATTACAGGTGTTCATATTTTAGTTTATTTTAATAATTATTATTTTCTATACATTATATATTTTATTTTCAGTTCCTCTATACTTTATTTGTTTTTTTTGGTTTTCATCATGATTTTGTTTTTTTTATCCCAACCATATTTGCATCATATTTTTGGTTTTTTTATTGTTTCATCATTTTATCATTCTCCTTATTTTTTTTTTATTTTTTTTGTTTTTTCTCAATCATTTTTTCTTTTGTTTTATCATTATAACCATTTCCATTATTTTTTTTTTTTTTTATCATAAGTATTTTAATTTTTATTGATAATTAACCATCATTTTTTTCATCTCATTGTTTATCATTGGGATCATTCAATATATCATTTTATACCAATATGTTATTTATTCATTCCATTATTCCATATTATAATTTATGTTATTGTTTTAACCATAATTTTATCTTCTGGTATTTTATTTTCGTCTTTTTCATATATTATAAGTAAAACATCATTTTTCATTTATTTATTAGTTTGACATCATTTCATTGTTATTAATTTGATTTTCAATTTTTTTATCATTATATTATTTTTTCATCATGCATAGTAATGTTCCTTGGCATGTACATTCATGATTGTTTCATCCTTCAATTATGCATTTCAACCAATAATTTTTCTCATTTATTTTATTTCTTTTTTTGAATTACATTTACTGTTCAGTTTTTCATTTGTTCATTCTTCATCATAAAACATATTAAATTAGGCATGACATTTCGTTTTCGTTTTTTATTCCAATCATTTTTTGTTATTTTTTCATTAATTTTTTTTTCTTTCTGTATTCATCATTTTAATTTTACAGTTTATTATCCCATTATTTTTTTATATTTTTCATTGTGATTTTTTTTTCATATTATATTTGTGCAATCATTCTTCAATGCACCATTGTATATTATTTTGTCATTTGCATCCAGTTTTCGTTTTTTTATTTTTTTCATTTTTTTTATTAAACCATTTTTCAGTTTTCTCTCATTATTTTATTTTTGTTCATTTCAAGTTACCATTTTGCATTTTCCCATTTATTTTGTCAGGTTTTCTTCATTTTAGCATATTTGTGCATTTCAATTTTCTTCATGCTGCTTTATATTTATTTTTTTATTTTGTTCATGTTGTTTTTTTGTTATGGCAATTTTCATTCTATACTTTCTTTCCACATTTTCGATCATGTCCATCATCATGTTCATTTAATACAGTTTATCTTTTTTTATTTTCATTTATTGTATCATCATCATATTTTTTTCATTTTATTTTTGTTTATTTATTTACATTTCCAATAGTTCTTTTGCATTATTACATATCATTGGATCGCACATTTTTAGCCCTTTATCATCATTTTTCTATTTGCATGCATTACGTGTTTTTCTTCTGCTTCTTGCTTCATTGCATTTTCATTTTCTATTTGCAGGAGTCCATTTTATCTGCATTTCAATTTGTTCTTTGCTTATTTTTTTTTTGTTTTCCTTTCATTTTTTTTGTTTTTTTTTTATATTCATTATATACAGTCAATCATTTTGTTTCTGTCCATTCAATTCCATTATGTTGAATTTTCCATAAATTTTTTTATCATTTATTTCATTATTTTATGTGATACCATCCCAATTTTCATTTATTTTTGTGTATCATACCATGTAAAACCATTCATTAGCAGTCCATTTGTTGTTATTTAATATTCCATAAATATTCTTCCAGTCTTTATTCCATTTCACCATTACCATTTAGTTATCCATTGTCATGTTCAATCACCATTATTTCTTATTTTTATTATGGCTTAAAGAATTATTGTTCATGCTTTTTCTAGGTTAATTCACAATGTTCTATTTTCCATTCATTAACCATACCCATTTCTTCATTAAATTTTTTTCATATTTTTTTTGTTTTTCCATCACTTGGCAATCCATTTTCACATTCATTCATTGTGTCATCAACCTTTCAATTTAATAATATTTTATCAGTTCATTTTTTCATTTTTTGTTCATACATTCACTTTTTCATTGTCAAATTCATTCATAAACATTCCATCATCGTCTATATTTAGCTTTTATCTCATCATGAACATTTTTTTTTTATATTTTTATTTTTTTAATTGTTTTTTTCCAGTTTCATATTTATTTTAGCTTTTCATTATTTTTCATTTATATTCATCTTTTTACAATGTTTACCATTTGTTATTTCACATTATATCCATTATTTATCTATTTCATTTTTTTTTCTTTATCATTTTAACCATTTTTTGTTATCCATTTTATTCATAATATTAAACCATTTGATTTATCATTTTCTTTTTTCGAGTTTAATTACCATTTTTTCCACATTTATCATTTATTTCCTTTAACCTTGTTCATTCTGTTTTGCAGTAACGCATTTTTTTTATTTTATATATTCATTTTGCATTATCCATCATATCATCTTTTCATTACATTAACCAATTCATTTTTTTTTTTCCTCTTGGTTTGGTTTTGTTTTCCATTTGTTTTTTCATTACCATTTGCAACTTCATCACATTTTTTAGTTACAGTTATTTATTTTTCATAACGAATTAAACCGCATGCCATATTATTCATTTAATTTTCATGACATTTTGCCTTGACATCTTTTATTGTTGGTTTTTCATTCATTATTGGTGGTATCCATTTTGTTCACATTATGGTTTCATTTAACCATGATTTCATTTTCATTATTTTTTTTTTTTGCATTCCATTGCATGTGTTCCAATTTCTTTTTTTTTTTACTGAATCTTATTTTTTTTTATTTTCTGTCCAATCATTTACCATATCAAATTCATTTTCATTGCTTTGTTAATTAAATTTTCATTTTTCACATTTTCATTTCATTCATTCATTATTTTGAATCATCATTATTTTTTACAATATTTCATCATTTGCTATAACCATCATTTATTTTTATTCATGAGTTTGTCATCATTCATCGCACATCTTTTATTGTCATCATTGCTTGAATATTGGGCACAATTTATGATCCTATCATGTCATTACCAGTTTTATATTTTTGTTTTTTAACCATTTCCTTCCAACCATTTTGCATGTATTTTTACATTTTTCATTTTTATACCATTCATGTCACTTAACCATAACCATTAATTCAGTTTTAGTAATACCTAACATTGGAATTTCATACTTGTTCCATTTTACATTTTTCATCCAGTTTTTTTTTAGTGTTATATCACGTAGTCACTCGATTTTGGATTTAGTTCCATCTTATTTATTTCCATTTGTCATATTCATTAATTTCTTCAGGGCACAGATGTTTTTAATTTATTTTTATTGAACATGACAATATATTATTAATTGTGTTTCATAATTACCAGTTTTCCATGGTTTTTGTTTATTGTTTCAATCATCAACGTTTACCAATTTACCATCAATTGTTTTTCCTATTCATATCAGTTTGTGTATCCAAATTTTTGTTGATCATCACATTTTTTGTTTTTTTTAATTATTTTTTTATTTATTTCCATATTTTATTTGCATTTTCATAATTTCCATTTTCATTACCATTTAATTGTAATTTTCAGTTTTTGTCCATCCAATCATATTTATAGTTTCATTATCCATAGTTTCCCAAAATCATCCATTTTCTTTTACACATTCATTTTTTCTACATCATGAGTTCATCATTTATCCAATTCCATTTTATTATCCATGTGCACATGTTTAGTATTCATGTTTCATATTCAATCATGTTTTAACCACCATATCATATTGGCTTCATTTGCATTTTCTTAAACATCATACCTCATTTTAAATTATATTTATATATTTCATCAATTTTATGCATTTCTATTTCATTGATTTTTGATTATTCCATTTGTTGCAATATTCTCATTTCATCCATGTTTATTTCATTACCATTTTACCATTTATATACTTAATTTTTTTCACTACCATTAACGCATTTTTCATTTACTCACTTTTTAATACCAGCCAGCATTTTTTTTCATTCATTTACTGTTATTCATTCATTTATTTTGCATAATTTTTATTAAGTTGTCCATTTTTCATTCTTTTCTCGTCACTGATTTTTACAATCTGCCAATTCATATTTATGATTTTTTTTATTCCTCATTTTTCCTTAATCCATTTTCAATAGCCAGGCTCATTACCATATCATTGCATTGCATTGTATTATTTACATTTTTTTCATTTTACCATTAGAATTCATTCACCATTTTTTTTCACATACATGAGTTTTCCCTTTATTTTTTTTACCATCATTTTCCATTTTATTAAACCCATTTCATCATTTTACCATTTTGTAATACCTTTTTTTTTAAACCAAATGTTCAATAATCATTCCATATTTTTCATTCATTTATTTTTATTTTCTATTTTTCAGTCACTTTTTTTCATCTAGTAATTATATTCCATTTCATTCACAGTTTATCTTTATGTTTATTATTTTTTCCTTCACTTTTTCCATTTTTGCCATTGTTATTTTTTTGAAAGAAAAAAAAAAAAAAAAAAAAAGAAAAAAAAAAAAAAAATATTTTTATCATTTTCTTTTGTATTTGCCATTTCATGTATTGATTGTTTTTTCATTTTTTCATTCGCATTTTGTGCATCATCATTCGCATATTTTTTTGTTATTTTCATTTTATGCAGAAACCATACTCATTTTTTTTTCATTTTCATTTCATTTTCTATAACCATTTGTTTCATTTTTTGGTATACCATGTCCATTCATTATGTGTTTTTGTATTTTTGTTTTTGTTTCAAGTTCACATTTGCATGCAGATTGTCATACATAAACATTTATTGAATTTATCAACATTTTGATTCAGCATTTGAGTAATTTTTTCATTTTTGATGTTTTTAGTTATTCATTATAAAAACCATAACCATCATTTACCATTTTTTTTCCAGCACATAGTTTTTTTTTGCATTTTTTTGTGTTAACCATTTTTATCTTTTTTTAACATCATTTGTTTCATTTGTATGTCATTATTCATTAACCTTTTCATCATCCATGTTTTCCATTTTTTTTGATTCATACACATTTGTATGTATTTTCATTTTCATTTTCATTCATTACCATTTCATTCAACATCATTTTTCCCATTTCTTTTATAATATCATTATTTTATGTATGTTTAAATTCATCATCATTTCTTTTCTTCATTTTTAATACATTCATTTTACATTCCCTTTCATATTTTTTCACGCATTTTCATTTATTATTACATGTTCTTTTAAATCATCATCATTTCATCTTTGTGTCAATTTGTCCAGCCAATGGTTTTTTCATTCTCCATTTAGAACCACATTTTGTATTTGTTTAATTTATTTGTTTTGCATGTCACTTTTCATCCATTCGACATTTTTCTGCATCATTCATGTCATGTTTTATCCAGTTCATGATACGTCATCATATATGTTATATCATACATAATTACATTTTCG